>CM042445.1:31684516-31798018 GCA_023631565.1 Gymnocephalus cernua
TTTTAGTGTCATTTATTTTTAATTGTCGTAACCAACACAGTATCAACTTTGATTATTTCAGTTCATTCTTTGAAAAGTAGGTGTCAGGTGGATGAAAATCTCATTCTGAAGGAAAGCATTTCATTCTCACATTACACGTTAAGTCAAAAGCATCACTTAAACCTAACAAACATCCATTAGAATCATTTTTAATCTCAGTCTATTGATCCAAAGTAGAGCAGATCAAATAAATGAACAGCTATTGAATTAAAATAGTTTCTACTGGATGATACCTGACAAGTAGTAGCCTACACGTCCGGAGCAAGCAGTGCTTTACAGCGCAAATCTAATAGGGTACAGGTATGTATACAAACCAATACATTGGATTACCATTTTGAAAAAGTGGTGTGAAAACAAATATCCTACCTACAATTTATCAAGGTTGATAATGAATATAACAGCCGTTCTCGTGGTGTTACTTGTCCGTCAGGCAATCGGCTGCATTGTCATTATTAAACGAGCGAACTCGACCACCTATTCCACAGTCTCTTGTTGATGCGGGGTATTTAGCTCCTCTTTTGTGAAACGACGAGGCCCCTCTTTCAATGAGAATCGTTTTTTACTTGGATACATTTCCCCACATTGCAGTAATCCGTAACAGTTTCACACCAATAGTCGTCATCAGCCCTACTCTGATATAGGCCTGTAGTCTGGTTAAAGAAACTGTAGGCTAACTGTTGTCTGAACAGACTGACAGTGTTATGTGTAGCAGGGAAAGTAGGACCCAATATGCAGAGAGCAGACAGGCAGGCAGGAGTAGTATTGCTTGAGGATTTAATAAAAGAAAATACATACAAACAAAAGGTGTCCAGTATAGCAGGCAAATAAATCCCAAAAAAATGAAGTAGAAGTCCAAACAGGAATCCGTGAAACAGGAGTACCGAGGCACACACTTGTAGACTAAAGGCCCGTTCACATAGGACGCGGCATGCGCTGCGCTATGCAACCCATTATTGTGTATGGCTTGCGCGCACAACAGCTGATCTGCCGCTGCGCTGAGCAAAGCGCAGCGCAAGCGGCATTTTCCGGCTTGCCGTTCTCGCGCGTGCCGCGGCCAAGGTTAAACATGTTGATTTAGTTTTTTTCAGACACGTGACAGCACGTCACAGCGCACAGCGGCTGCTCTTGCGCGTGCCGCGGTCAAAGTTCAACATGGTTCAACTTTGACCGCGGCAAGCGCAAGAGCAGCCGCGGTGCGCTGTGACTTATGTCACAAGCACTCTATGCTTTCAAAAAACAAAAACAACACAGAATGCACGTGGATCCACAAACGGAACAGCAAGTAGCCTATTCATACCAATGACATAATCAAGCTGACAAGTCCATATATTTGCCATTGTTTATTCCAAGATAGTGAAACTGCTTTGTGTTGTTGTCCATATTTAACAGTTCACTGTAAGTATAGTCTAATGAACAATGCACGTGAGCACTATTCCATATATGTTAAGTATAAGCATTACTGATCTGAGAAATGCGCCAAAGCAATGGAGAAGAACTGTAGCCTACTGTTGTGAGCTGCAAAAACCAAATACCAAGTTGATTAGCCTATATATGGCTCCATACAGGTACTTGTAAGATATATTTGTATTTGTATGTTTACATTATGTAAAATATGTTTGGACTGATTGACACGTCATGTTCGTTTTCATTGAAGTAGGTAATATGCCTTCACACAGAATAATTACCCATTAACAAGTGTACGTAAACTTTTGGAGGAATTAATTGTACTACATATGTAGGCTATTACACAAAGTGTTTTCCAGAGTATGAATGGATGATGATGAATGTATGAATTTAGGCTCATATCTTAGATTTATTATACCCGACTGCAATGACTGCAGACCTCTTATGTATGTAAAATGCAATGACACGTAGTTTTAAAATGCACCATCTTATTTAGAAATTAAAATAATCCACACGTCTTCATCTTCATTTTCTTCATTTATTTATTTTTAAACAGGGACAACATACATTAACCTTAGACAGGAGAGATGCATTTTACCAGGTTTCCAGTGTAGTCCCTGGGCAGGCTGATGTCAACAAATACATTTACTAACACTTTTACCCCAAAACCAACATTAACATGATGGGGAGCCGGGACAGTTGAAACGCGGGGCAGATGAAACATTCCAGTTTTCTCCGAGTGCAATGATGACAGACAGACTTCCTCAGGTCAACACATAGAGCATGTTAACCTCCTTCTATCAGCCAAATATCTTCCTGTTATTTCCTTTTATCACGGAGTTACAGGCGATAAACCAGTTTTGATGGTCGAAAGTAAACTTCATTAGCGGTTACATTTTTTCGATTATTAATGAGTGTTTTTCATTTAAAGGTTTGACTACATGCGGGTTATGTGGGTTATGGGCACTGCACTCCAAATAATTATTTGGAGTGAGTGCAGTGTCCATAACCCACGTAAAAAACGACATTTTCCACAATAGACATACATAATAAACATTATATTAATGGGAACACCTACTGTTCTAGCTATAAAAAAATGGCAGAATCATCCACAGTGCATGATATTTCAATAACCGCTTCATACACGCTTCATGATGACGGCGATGAGTTGTTAACAGACATTCACGAAGACGTAAAGCCCAGCAACAATCTATGAAACATGACGCACGCCCCACTGTTGCTGTAATAATTCCTGAACGGTTTTGTTCAAAGCTGAAGATGCATCTGTATTTGACAGATGACGGGTGGAGGTTGCTAGTGACAAAATATTAGCTTTCAGTGCGATACGATCGCTTTGTAAATTACGTTTAATTAAAAAGTGTTTCAACTGTCCCGGCTCTCCCCTACCCTTCATTCATTTACAGATATGCTCCCACATACACATCAGTTACTATACATTATGTGAACATGTTTGTTTTAAAAGAAGACATTTATTCATTTTTTTCTATTTAGAGGAGTGTAAGAAAAGGTAGAAGAACCTAAGGGACAGGTACATAAAGGAGAAGAGGCAACAGAGAGACAACAAAGTGGTGCAGGGGCAGACCAACAAAGTAGGCTACTTGGAAGTACTTTTCCATACTGTCTTTTCTGGAGCCACACGTCAGGGAGAGACAGATTGTAGAACTGGACTATCGGAATGTTGTTCGTATCCGGGAAATCGTAGAACCGACTCTCGTCAGCAGACTGTCAAATTGCTCCCTGTTGAGCCAAAAGTAGCCCTGGAACCGGTCAAAATGCGGAGCTCCTTCACCAGCCGGAATTCCCCCAACTGCTGTCTGGACCTGAGGGTCTCGTGCACCCACACCCTTGTTGCTGCGGCTGCCTTCCTCCCTCTTCTCCTCCTCTCAATCAGGGCAACTGCCAAGGCTTTCTTTTGGTTGACAGAAAGAAACCTCTTCGCCACCAAATCACAGGTGTATACACAATGTCGCATGTAACGCACATCTGATCAACACCGGACGCAGACGTGACGTGTTTTAAATATTGTCGCATGTATGACGTAAATTTCGTAACTCTGCCTCTTCTGCGCTGAGCCCGCTGAGCCCCGCGGCAAGCACAACGAAAGTTATTTTGGGAAAAGGACAACCTAGCGGCGAGCGCAGCGCATGCCGCGTCCTATGTGAACGGGCCTTAACACACACTATCACAAACAGAAACAGTACAATGACCTGACACAGGACAAGGGGAACACAAAGACTAAATACAGAGGATAACGAGGAAACAAGAGGCAGGTGACACAAGGGCTGGGAAACAGGTGGAAATCATCAGGCAATCACAAGAGCGGGAAAAACCAAAGGACAGGAAGTAAAACATGACACAAGACAGAAAACCAGACCGACAGAATAAAACAGGAAACAGAGCCAAATACAAAAACAGAAAAGCAGACTACCAAAATAAGACAAAACACCAAACCCATAACAGACAGGTCAGTGGAAAGCGAAGCCTGAGCCGTTTTAAGTGGACAGCTCCTCAGAACAAACAAGGTCATTAGCTAAAGCAATAAGCGCAGTCTCCTGGGGACCTAGCAAGCATAGCTGTGGACTGCTTGCTAGGTTCACTAGTTAACAAAAACATGAAAGCATAAATGCCATAAGCCTAACATTAATGCTAGCTAGCGAAAGTTGTCCAAGTGTCTCCCCCATAGACTATTTAAGGCTAAATGACAGCATTCAGACAGTTACTGTTACACAACGTAATCTTCATTATCTGCTCTTCTTACCACTGTCTTGCTTTCTTCTCTCCTCATCCTCCTTTTTTCTCTTCCTTCTTTCACTCCACGAAGGATAATTCCTTATGCTAGGGAATCAATCTGAGATGTCATTGCTAGGGCTGGGCAATTTTATCAATTCTGCGATATAAATCGATATTTTTTTCCCCAAGAAAGTATTGATTTTTAAGCCGCGAGTATCGATACATAAGTCCCATTCAAATCCCCCGTGTTTACTGGTGTTTACCCCCGTTCGCGTTGCAGGAAGAGCGATTTGGTCAGCCAACCGCTAGTGTCGCTGTAGAGCGAGCAAGTTACCCGTACTACTAAGGAAGAGTCCTGTTTACAGAGTCAGGTCAAACTATCTATGGTTCAAAATACTGCACATGTGTACCATCTGGACACTGTCAGCACGGATCGGGTACTGACAGATATATTGGTACAGATCGGAGAATATGCAGGGAACGTTATTACAGATGGACTAGACACACTACGTGAGCTTCGCCTGCGCGGAGACCAGAATCTCAACCAGCGGTGTCGCTCGACGCTGCTAGCCGGCTAGGGGAAGCTAACGCTAGCTGGCCACCTGTCCCATCAATCCTGCTTCCAAGTGTCCGACAACAAACTGGACTAGGCTACATGCAACTTAA
The DNA here is from genome assembly GCA_023631565.1 of Gymnocephalus cernua. NCBI lineage: Eukaryota > Metazoa > Chordata > Actinopteri > Perciformes > Percidae > Gymnocephalus > Gymnocephalus cernua. The sequence goes on from CM042445.1 coordinate 31,689,377, forward strand.
ACGAAAGTCCCAACGCGAGTTCAGAGACTGCTGTGTTTTTTCTTTGTGGAAACATGGCTGAACAACAATGTACCGGACTGTCCAGTCACACATTTTCACATATCGTGAAATTTGTGTATCGCTACAGCCCTAGTCATTGCATTGTTTGTTTAAGGGGGAGGGGGGTCACGGTCACTGTGGTTGCCACATTTTGAGCCATTACTGCGGAGTAAAGTTTGTTAGCCCCCGGGGGCCCCAAGCAGTTGCCTGGTTTTCCTGTTGACAAGCAGCTCGGATCATACCGTGAATGAATTTTTGGCGTCACACAATGATAGTATAATTTCAATTCATCAGATCGCTAGGGGCCCCCCTGGAGCGTCAGGGCCTCCCTGGTGCGTCAGGGCCTCCCTGGTGCGTCAGGGCCTCCCTGCCCATGCTATAATCCGTCTATGCCCATTTCCCTATGCATTTGTGTCTAATCTAAAAATCTTTCATATTGGTCCAGTATTAAGCAAGATCACAATGAGGGGTAGGCGCAAACCAAGCTACAATGTAACCTAATAGGGCAATTGTGGATAACATCTTCAGTAACTCTATCCGTTTGCTGTCATACATTGATAATGATAAAAGTGTGTCTTGACTAGTGGATAACTGCAGTGGATACTGTGTCGTTAGTTTTAACGTTACTTACCAGAAACAGTGATGTCAGTGAGTCTTGGACATGGATGTATAAGTAGGGCTGTCGAAATAACGCGTTAATTCGCGTAAAATTTTGATTAATTAATCTGAGAAAAATTAGTGCGTTAAAAAAATGAATCGCAATTAATCCATTCCATATTGACCTTTCACCCGGAGCCGGTCTGAGACCATGGATGAGAACAGAAACATTGCTGGCTAGTTAACAGCTTAACAACTCAACAGCAGGTAACGTTAGCCTTCTGCTAGCTAGTAGCTGGATTAAACACGGTTAAAAAGCTGACAGCTAACGCTAAAGTTTGACTTTCTGCTGTTGTCGGAAGACAGACGAGAGACGGTGTGTTCAATGAAGCTGGTAATCTACAGCCTCGCGGTGCATTCGTAGTTGTTGTAAAATACCCTTTTGAATTTATTTCCTCAGCATATTAGGTCATATTGTTGACTGTTGTGTGTGTGTGTGTGTATTTTGAACAGTGAAAATAATAATACAATTATTACTTATTATTTAATGTCACTAATGATGATTATTCATTTGAATTGAAATATTGAAAATACTTTCACAGCAAAAATGATGTATGCGATTAATTTAGATTCATTAATCACAGAGTCTGTAATTAATTAAATTACATTTTTTAATTGATTGACAGCCCTAATAATAAGATCTCGGATTGAGCCATGAACTTTACAGCGCATGTCTCCTAGCATCGGGGGTTTCTTCGTCAGTGTTTTTTCAGGTTGGCGTAGGAAGCATTAGCACGGAACACACGAGAGATTGATCTGCACAAATCACGTAGGTGACCCATTTTGGTTTCAAAACGATGAATTTCACCGAAAGGTGAGGAGTTTGCATGCCCGAGTTATAGCCAGTATTAAAATGTTATTGAAGATAACAAAGCCCAAAATAGAAGCTCTAAATAACGTTTTCCATCAGATTTTAAAAGCAGCAGCTCTAAAAGTTTTAGCACTGCTCACCTTACAAAAAAGCCAAATGGTGACAGGCAGTTCATTTCCAAAAAATGTTCAAGTGTTGTGCAGGCGTCGGAGCCCATCACTTGGGGTTTGATATGTTCAAGTCGTGTTTAAGTCACTGTCAGTCATCAGCGCCTTGTGAGCTTTCTAATCAGCTCTCTCAGGAGGGGGAAAGCATGACTCTTTTGACCTTTTACCCACAGGTACCTGTTTGTGTAGTGAATACCAAGGTCTGTGCACCGGCTGCGCATTGGTTGTTGACTAAACTTGTTTTTTTCTCTCTTCTTTCTTCTAGAAACATTATTTATATGTCTTTCTCTAAATTGCATTTTCAAAAATAAAAGCTTTGAATTCAGTCGTTGCAGTTTCTGGGTGCACAGGTTTCCTGGAGCTCAGTGACTCGATTTTAATTTCACTTTCAATTTACAAACTGGTCTTGTGTTTAATGTAAACTGACCTAAACAAGTTCCTAAAAAGTCTTCATAAATGTGGTTAATAGAACATGCACGCATCCTTTATTTTGTTCTCAATGTATAAATTAGTTCTATTTTCACACTCTTTTAGCCATTTTGCAATGAAAGTGTGATGGTGTGTATTTTAAAAATGAAGAGCAAAGTATTAATAATCATCATAATAAGTGGGCATAACAAACAAGCTCAAACTAGAATCAAAAGTGTGGATTTGAACTTTTGGGTAGTGGGCAGATTGTTGCGAGTAAAAGATTGCCGTGTTGAGACTGGTTTATTTTTATTTTTTCAGGTCACCACAGGGAATCGCACCAAGCACTTTGTGTCGTATCGGCGCAATGAGTTTGTTCAGATGAAGTTTCCCAAGTACGCCTTGCCAAAGGTAAAGCACAACAAAAAATATTCTTTCTCTTCTTATTATTATTCTTTAACTGCTGATTAAAGTAAACTTTGGGTATTTGCCAGTGCACCGTTGTGACACTGACACAATAAAGTTTTTGTAACAAGTCATATAGCTAACCCCTCATTCATGTATGTTCACACATATCAACCATGTTGTGGTTTTTTATATCATTTTTTAAAATTGTTTTTCACAATCCTGAGTAACATTTCACAATGGTTTGTTTCAGAGGCTTTAAAGCTTGGGATTAAAACCTGGGATTTAAGTAAACTCTATCTCCCTGGAAACTTGACATTAATGGTCTGACATCTGCGAGGTCATTAATGCTCACCACTTCAAACATATTTGTTTTTTCCACCACATAAGCATAATAATGATCATCAAAAAACCTGAACTGATCAAATTCGGACAAACATCAATAACTCTTTGTCACATTCTGGAAGGATGTGAACTATTTCACCAAACAGGCATTCACCTCTTGTATCATTTTTAAGGGGGACTACACTCCCTGTTCTGTATGTCTGAACAAACACACTGTGTGTGCAACATGAACCATGCTTAAAATGCCAAGATTTTCATCCTTTGTATGCAGCTTTTCAAGGAGCAGCTCACTGAGTTCTAAAGAGCCTACAAGGACAGGAAAAGCATTTGGAACTGATATTTCTCTTTCAAGTGGCTTCCCAAATTTCCAGCTGTACATACTCTGTATTTGGGTCTTGTAAGCCAGTGTTTTGGATATGTTTTTAAAGTTACAGACTACATGAGCCTGACATTTCATTGGACAGTGTTTACTTTCAAACCTCATGCACCATAACTTGATAAGCGGTCCAAACATTACAATCATTCTACCATAGTGAATCATGAAATGGTGCTTAGGGATAAGTCGCCTGTCCGGGTAGAGTGTCTTAAACATGTTATGATGGTCTATTATCAACTGCTTCAAAAACACACCTAGTCCGTTTGTGACTACAGGTGCAAATATTGTACTGCATATTTCTCTCACAAGAAGAAACAGTTTCCAATGTGAACTCTGCCTACTAACTTGGTCCCCTTTTATTAGTGGCAAAAGAGTAAGAGACACCACATTTGGCTGGCTGTCTGCCTGACAGCATTTTCATTTGTTCTAAGGTTCAGAATCACAGATGCCTTCTTTTCGTTCATGTAACTGTAATCAAAGCTTGATATTCTATTGTTAAGCTGCTCCAATGTAAACAGATTGTCCTCATATTAACTGTCGCAGCAACAGCTTTACTTCTAAAGGAGCAACACCTTCTAATACATCTTGCATGTCTACACAAACACCCTCTGTTACATGGAAGTATTTAAGTGTCCTGCTTGATGCCTGTGGAAGTGGAATCATTCAGCATTACATGTTGTTGATAATTGTCTTTAGTACGCTTTTCAAACTCATCTTCTTCAAAGACATGTTGGACATTTTCTTTTGTCAGCTAAGCAGAAGTGACAAAACACATTGGCTGAGAAACTCTCCAAATACCCACAAAGGGAATGACAAGCAAGGTTGTCAGCTGTCAAAAGGCAAATGGTACCATGTCAACTGCAATACCATGACTTTCCTGATATTTAATGTCTTCTAACAATGGCTGTAGTATTTTTGTAAACCCATAGGTTTCTTTGTCTATAGAGTTAAAAAAAAGACACAAATGAATGTTTGCCAGAGATGAGTTGTACTCGGCAGGCAAGTTCCTCAAGGAAAAATACACAGCTCCCATTTTGTGTATTTTGGTTTTAGAACCTAAATGATTAGTGGTCTCTACATCGTCAAAATAAAGTTGTATCTGTAAGGCATCTGGATATCTACTGTACAGAGGATGAGTAGCAAACCGTGCACCATCGCAATAGTGTCGCATTTTACCATCTATACTTTTAGTAGACTCCATTTAAAGGCTCTGCATTTTCTCACTGCTAAAAATAAATCTGATGGTGTCAATAATAGGAATATACTAATGTGTCTGAGATCAGCACTTGTGTCATTTGTCCATTCTTTCTGGCAGTATCTGCCCTATGCCCCAAGAATATGTCTTTTGGTTTTCACAAGACTAAGACATATTTTATCAGAGAAATATTTGCTCATCTTGGAGAGTGTCAACATCCTCAAACATTTTCCTCACATTTTCCAATTCGTGCATCAAAGTTGTAAAAGCATCGTCATCATGAGGTATAGAATGGGTATCTATAAAGGAGAGCATTTTCTCTTCAAAAATGTCCATAGTCCGGTCTATGACTTCTTTGGCACATGTAACGCTCCTCTGCACATCAGTGAGAGTTGTATTAGGTGAAGAATACATTTGGGCTACAAATGCAGATGTGCAGTCATTAACAGTTGCTGAATCCGCCGTCATATTTTCAGTTCTGAGATCTACTGTGGCTTCTACTGGAACTGGTTAATTATCAATGTCAACATCATTCAACATATTGCAACATTCCAAGTGTCCTGGGACATAGACAATTTGTTCATTTGATGTAATTTTTGAATGGTCTTTCTTAAGATGTTTTGTATAGGAGTTTAGATATGTTCTTTGGCCGTTGTTCTGGCCACATACAATTTGAAAGTCTTGGGAATCTGATAAAGCATGAAAGGTTCTAAGATGCCGGATAAGCTTCCTCACTTGTCCTCCAATGACATGCTTGCACCTTGGTCACACATCCATGGCTACTTATGATATAGCCTGGAGCTTGGAGATAAGCTCAACAACTTTGGATCTTTTGTTAACAGAAATTGGTATTTCATAAATATGCTCCAGGAAGGAGACGACAGACTGCAGTTGGGCAGGGTACTTAAGATTGCAAACCCAGTACATCTTGAAGTGCTTGTCAATTGCGCAGGTCAGCCCTTCATCTCCAAGTGGAACAGCAATCTTGTCACTTCTTGCAACGATCAGATACTGCTGGGCAGCTCCACTTGGGTGTCCAATTCACACGATGGAAGGCTGGTGGGCCCTCGATGAATCGGGATTCTCAAGCAATGATGAGATGCTCGTTCCAGGCTGTAACACAACATGTTTGAAATACTACATTAGGAAACCAGCATGAGGTGGAGACCACAACACAACATCAGGAGGTTCAGTGAACAGTGATGCAACCAAAACGTCATAAGACACAAACATACTTGCACAAAGTCCATGAGGTAGGAAATGGCTGATTTCACACTGCAGCAACTCTATCCAGCCCCTCGTCCTGATGCAAATGGTGGAAGAAGATGTGTGAGCACCTGAAGTGCTTTGAAGCAAAGCATGTCTATGAAAATATTAGATTCCAAAGTAGAACTAGTCATCTTTAACAATTAAACTGGCTTCAGTAATTATCCATTGCATAAAAGTTATAAGTGCATGTTCCCCACATTTTCCTGAATGCGACCCAACATACCATCACTGTTGTTCCCGGTGGTTGAAGGATTTGCCAGACATCTCCAACGTAGCAACCTTCATTAGCTTAGGGATGATGTTCGTCTCCCATTTGCAAAGGAAAAGATCAGCCTTCCTCTTCCCCTCGAACTGTTTATCAAAGTCTAAATCAAACTAAGATGTACAAAGGGAAATGTTCAATCCAATTTATTCATTTGAGTTAACAGGCTATATTCACTGAGGCATGGGGGGGGGGGGGGTTTCTTCAAAGGACATATACACTGTAGCTATAAAAAATTATAGTATTAAGAATTTGCTTACCAGGTGCGGCATGTCAATGAATCGTGGATACTGATTAAATATCTCGGCCACTGTTGGAGATTGTGTTGTAATCCATATTCTTCTGTGAATGTAGGTCCGATCCATAGCATGCTTGATTGTTGAGAGGTTTTCAGGTGAGGGCTTCATTCTCTTTGCCAGGGTCACCCACTCACTCACTTCCTCTGTGTCTGTGTTTGCCAAAGTCAGAGATACAGTGCCCCCTGACTTGTTCTTCCGCCGATATCTTCTCAGGCTTTCTTCCATATCCATTCTAAGGTTTCATAGTTTCATTTCAATGAAGCCGCTGTGTGAGGCTGGATCATAGTAGTGTTCCTTGGCATGGGTTGAAGGTAGAGAGTGGACATGAGGCATCAGTCAATAATATCAACAATACAACGGCCCTCATTCCTGAAACCATTAACATTTGGTACATCAGTAAAATGTGGGGTGGGAGGGCAAACAACATTTATTTTTTTTACTTACATATGCTTCATTGTGTTCCTGGATTTTGACACTCAATTTAGGGAACATGGTGACAACATTCTTGACAAGACACACCTTGTCATCACTTGATGGGTAACTGAAAACAACAGACAGCAACAACCAAACCATTTCTGAAGACCAATTGAAGAGTTCAGAAGTCCACCTAACCTTTTTGTGGTAAATTAGCAAAAACACAGCTGGCATTTAAAGGGTCGTATAGTAGGCACTGAGAGCTTTCCCTTGACATTATTAAATCATTTTTCACAGAAGTGGTTTTTAGAGGTTTTTGTATCTGAACTCTTCAAATAGTAACATGAATTGCCATAATTTATACTCACACTTCACATTAATTAACTAAAATAATTATTTCATGTATGATATGAGAACAAATTTCATTCCACTGTCAATACTTTTGCATCTCACATGATACAGTGTCAACTTACAATCCTTGTCTCTCCACAAGATTGCTGACAGCAACCCTCACAAGTAGCATCCTGTTTTTTGTGCATATGGTGCCAGATTCCTCATATTCTGTGAGTATGTTTGGAGATTTTGTTTGAATTAGTAATTTAAGTGCCTCCAATCCACTGTCATGTCATGGGCAGGTAGAGAATGTGTCTGTCTTGGCAGGGGAGCAGGCTGGAGAAAAACACAAACAACAAACAAAAGCAAAAATGTATGAGCCATCGGTGCAGTTTTAAGTCCCCAAACAAACATTTAAAACACAGTATTATCAACAGGACTGCACAATTACTTGAAAACCTAATTAAATGATCTTATCTCACAGCCTTACCGGGCATATCTGTTCAATTTCTGCATTCGCTAGCTCAGAACCCAACCGGAAAAACAACTGGAATTTATCAAGTTCTTTGATGTCTGCATTGCGATCTGTATCAATAAACTCACTGAAGTCTGCATTGTACTTGAGAAATCGATCTAAATCTACTGTAGGCCGTCTTGGGATTTGCTTGCATAAATTAATTCCGTAGCATTGTTTAGGTGGTAAACTTTCTTGCAGATCTCTCTGCCATCTAGGTAGGTATTTTTTTTTAAGTTAGCCTCCATTTGCTGATAAAGAGAAAAAAAGAGGTTTTAGTCATTATTCACTATAGTAAAATAACACAAAACCACTCCAACCACTTACCATTTTTTTGCTAGCTAATTAAACCATATAGCAGGGGTCAGAAAGTAAGATTAGATTTATAGATAGTGCTGTATTTGATTAATGAAATTATCTTACAGAACTGTTTTATTTCAACCTTTCAAGGCCCATCACTCTCTTGTAGCACTGAACAGAATTAAACAGGTGAGGAACAGACAATACAATGACCAATACTCAAGCTGCATTGACGTTCACAGGAGATTGCTCTGTCCCGATTCCATTGTGCCTTGTCTGTGGGCAAAAAAATTATCGAACAAAGTAAACTTAAAAGGCATCTCACGACAAAACAACTCAAACAGTAATAAAATGTCACCGTGGTGTGCCGTGAGATTTTTTTTAAATATAATATAAATATTCTGCTGCAAGAGAAAAAAGTTTGGGAAACACTGATTTACACCACTGGTGTTGGAACTACTCAACTACTATAGGGCACTTCCACATTAGCACCTCACATTAGCTATATTAGCTAGCTACTAGCGAGTAACTTACATTAGCTAATGTTGGCTAGGAACTGAAGGTTGTCAGTACAAGCTAGTAAACGTTAGCCAGATGGCTCTGATGTTGGCTACACTCATAACGTCAGGTCCCTTTTCAGCACACCAGCATGACAGTCACAACCTATACACAGCGAGCCTCTCGTCGTCAAATACAAATCCTAGGGTAATTTACCTTTTTATTTTTGCGAACTCAAATAAAGTACAAAGACATTTACCTTTAGTCTCCTGCTGTCTTGTCAGTGTTGAAACTACATAGTGACCAGTCCGTCTTCCAAAAAGGATTTTTTTATTTGGCGCACAGAGATGTTGAAGTAGCTAGTGATGTGATTGGTCAATGGTTTAACACATGTTGTGTGCGTCCAATCGTTAGCTCAAACGACACACAATTTGTAGAAAACAACACATTATGTGTCTGATTGGTAATGACACTTTTGTTTTAAGAGTATACAGAACAGAGCAGCATCAATGACAGAGACACAACATTGTTTAAGTCAGACAACATTCATTTAAAAGGAGGAGCTGGGGTGGAGGTAGGTTGCAAGGGCTAGCAGAGATGCAGCAAGGTAGGCTGGGAAAAGCAGTTTAAATAGAGCGCGCTATTTGGAAATCCAATCAAAAGAGGGAATCAGCTGAGCCATCAGCTGGTGTGCTGGCTTAGGAACTATCAGCTAATGAGATAATAGCCAAGCTTGACTCCGTGACGTCATTTCAGTCAGGACCACTTTGTCAAGATAGATTCATTCATCTGCAATTTGTATTTGGCTAGGACTGGGCACTGAACTTCGATACTTTTACGGCACCGGAAAAAATACTCCGATCCTATGAGTATCGAAAAATTATTTATCTTTCGGTGCCAAATTTCGGTTCCAAAAGCTTCTGAGCGCGTAAGCGCAGGCTTATCTGTCCTCTCTGCATATTGACACAGAGCGGAGCTGCTGTTGTTTTACACTTCCTCTGAGACAAGGTGGCACAACAGTGGCTTCTGTGCCCTGATGACTGACTGACAGGCTAAGGTTGTAAGGCAAGGCAACTTTACTTCTACGGCAGCTTTCAGCAACAAGGCAATTCAATTACATTCCTTTGCACTTAAGTTAGTTCTTGATTAGTTCAACGCTGACAACAGGGCAGTCGCCGAGTGTATTGTTTAAGGTTTGTGTCATTATGCAGTTTGCACTAAAACGTCTTTGTTCTTTACATTCCTTTGCATTTTAGTGGCAAACACATTTCTCTTTTTTTGTTAATTTTGGCCAAGTTGGGATATATACCAATCCTGAGTAGCTGACTGGTGCACCCCTATCCAAAAAGCACAACCAGTTTTATTAATAATGTCACTCTGAGTGAGCAGTGTTACCAGAATTTTTTTTAATTTTGATAACTGTTTTTAACCTCTTAAGAAACCCTTGAAATTTCATGCTTTTTGGTCTAAACGGCATACCCAAAATTAAAAGTGGCTGACCTGCGGAGCCAGCCGCTGGAGCTGACCCCCGGGCCCTCTTGCAGGAGCAGCAGAGTCTGTGTTTCTTCTGGGGGCAGAAGAGCTGGAAACTTCAGAAGAGATCCGCGGCGGATGGCAACAGAGTTCCTATCACCGCTGGCCTCCCCGGCCTCAGATTGTCGGATCCATGTCGCAGTCGATCCGCCAATAATCATCCCCTTGGATGTGGGTCGACATGACGAGCAGCCCAGTTCTTCCCATGTGGCAGACATCTTGCAAGCGCTAGCAGATATGCAGCAAGGTATGCTGGGAAAAGCAAATAGAGTGTGCTATTTCGAAATCCAATCAAAAGAGGGAATCAGCTGAGCGATCAGCTGGTGTGCTGCCTTAGGAACTGTCAGCTATGAGCTGAGATAATAGCCAAGCTTGACTCAGTGACCTGCCAGAACTTACATTTCATTTGTGGCACTCACAATTTCATTGTTTATCCAACATGTTCCCCATTAGGCCAATACATGCACTTGTGGGTGAAATGCCCTTTCCTTCACTTAAGCCTACACATATTATGTTCCACTTGTTTGTTGGTGTCAGATGTTAGTACAGTGCTTGTACCCAAATTAATCCTGGTACTGGCCTGATACATGATAGCTCCCATAAAATATTCACCACTAAGCATTGATCCAGTTGCATCCCGGCTCACTGACATAGGCAAGACGAAAAATGACCTGTAGTTCAATACAAGACAAGGAAGCTTTGCTGTCAACGTAGGCAGCACAGGGGGGCATTTTGGCGTGACACTAGCCTGAGTGCTATTGAACTGTGCTGATTGAATGTAAAGCCCAGGGAGACGTCAGCCGTAAACGAAGAAGAAAACCTTTAAGACGATCACTGCAGTTGACGACTATGTGGAGTGTTTTCCGCCAACACACACACACACACACACACACACACAAATGCACGCAAGCACGCACACACACACACACACACACACACACACACACACAGAGTCTTTCTCTCTTCCTCTCCAGAAAATGTATATACTGTAATTACTCCAGTTCCAGCCCACCACAGAGAGATTGTATGCCGCAGTTGCTTGACTACTTAATCTCCAATAATCAGTGATCCTCAAGGAATTTTTAAAAGATATTTTTGGGGCTTTTTTCCTTTATTAGAACAGCTGAAGAGTGACAGGAAAAAGGGGGAAAGAGAGGGGGGATGACACGCAGCAAAGGGCCTCGGGTCGGATTTGAATCCCGGCTGCTGGCAAGGCATGGGCCGCCACATGAATTGAATCACACACACACACACACACTCTCTCACACACACACACAAACACACGTAGGGGCAGCTGTGGTTCAGGTGGTAGAGCAGTCAGATGATGGTTAATGGGTAGACACCCATTGGAGGGTCGGTGGTTCGATCCCTGGACCATGTCAAAGTCTACTTAAGCAAGACACTGAACGTGAACCCCGGATGTGTAAATGTGTGTGTGTGTGTGTGTGTGTGAATGGTGTAAAAGCGCTTCGAGTAGTAGTTAGAAGAAAGACCAACTAACATCGGGCTAATTGGTCTACACCAACCAAGTGTGGATTTCTGTTTCTGCTCATTTTAAAGAAACAAGAATTGAACATTTACTTCAAAGGCATTTTCTCATAATAATACTGCAATTTTTTTAAAGAAAATTGCCAAGAGCAATGTCCACATATGGCTGTTCAAACATTTCTCTGGTATACAAATAATAACAAATCCATCCATCCATCTTCATCCGCTGATCCGGTGTCGGGTCGCAGGGGCAGCAACTCCAGCAGAGGACCCCAAACTTCCCTTTCCCGAGCCACATTAACCAGCTCCGACTGGGGGATCCCGAGGCGTTCCCAGGCCAGGTTGGAGATATAATCCCTCCACCTTGTCCTGGGTCTTCCCCGAGGCCTCCTCCTAGCTGGACGTGCCTGGAACACCTCTCTAGGGAGGCGCCCAGGGGGCATCCTTACCAGATGCCTGAACCACCTCAACTGGCTCCTTTCGAAGCAAAGGAGCAGCAGCTCTACTCCAAGCTCCTCCCAGATGACTGAGCTTCTCACCCTATCTCTAAGGGAGATGCCAGCCACCCTCCTGAGGAAACCCATTTCAGCCGCTTGTACCCTGGATCTTGTTCTTTCGGTCATGACTCAGCCTTCATGACCATAGGTGAGGGTGGGAACGAAAACTGACTGTACACAGCTTGGATGGTTCCCCGCTTCCCCCTCCTGAGGTGGCAAACGGTTTTCCAGAAGCGCCTTGGTGCCGACCGAAAGTCCTTCTCCATGTCTTCTCCGAACTTCTCCCACACCCGCTGCTTTGCCTCTTTCACGGCAGAGGCTGCAGCCCTTCGAGCCCCTCGGTACCTTACAACTGCCTCCGGAGTCCTCTGGGATAACATATCCCAGAAAGTCTCCTTCTTCAGTCGGATGGCTTCCCTGACCACCGGTGTCCACCACGGTGTTCATGGGTTACCGCCCCTTGAGGCACCTAAGACCACAGCTCCCCGCCGCAGCTTCAGCAATGGAAACTTTGAACATTGTCCACTCAGATTCAATGCCCCCCGCCTCCACAGGGATGCATGAAATGCTCCGCCGGAGGTGTGAGTTGAAAGTCTGTCGGACAGAGGCTCCTCCAGACTTTACCCGCACTACCTGTTTGGGCTTACCAGGTCTGTCCAGAGTCTTCCCCCACCCCCTGACCCAACTCACCACCAGATGGTGATCAGTTGACAGCTCCGCCCCTCTCTTCACCCAAGTGTCCAAAACATACGGCCTCAGATCAGATGAAACGATTATAAAATTGATCATTGACCTTCGGCCTAAGGTGCTCTGGTACCAAGTACACTTATGAGCATCCCTATGTTCGAACATGGTGTTTGTTATAGACAATCCATGACTAGCACAGAAGTCCAATAACAGACAACCACTCTGGTTTAGATCAGGGAGGCCGTTCCACCCAATCAGACCTCTCCATGTGTCTCCATCATTGCCCATGTGCGCGTTGAAGTCCCCCAGCAGAACTATGGACTCCCCCACCGGAGCCCCATACAGGACTCCATTCAGGGTCTCCAAGAAGGCCGAATACTCTGAACTCTTGTTTGGTGCATATGCACAAACAGTCAGAGTCCCCCTAAGACCACATTGCCATGGGAAACCCATACCAGGAGCTCAAAGCTCCAGACAACACAGCCCTAAGGTTCATAGGGACACACAAGCCTGTCCACCACGATAAGGTGATGGTTCCCGGAGAGGATAATAACAAATAATAATCATTATTTGTATTAATAATCATGACTTTTTATGGAGAAGTAACCTGGCTGCATGCGCTTATATCAAGGACTGCAGTATTAGTAACACCATTGACTTTAATTATATTGTCACGGTTCAGACAGACGACCAGAGGACCACAATTGCGTCACACCAGAAAGTTTATTAAAACTTAAGGGAAAAGGGAAGTAGGGAGTGAGTGAAGGCTCCAGGGATTACTGGGAATAACAGGGATTCCGTCCAATGTGCTGGGTCTGTGCCCCCCCCAGTGGCAGCGATGCGTCCTATGACGCCGGTGGTGGGTGGTCCGGAAGTCCTGGGGGGGAAACACAGACACAACGGGGCGGATGAAACAAGGCAGAAGTACAGTTCAAGGGAAATCCAAATACGTTGTAGCAAGGCAGAAGGCTGGTCAGAGTTACCGGGATCGAAGAGTAGTCAGGAGTCGTTACGGCAGAAAGCAGGTCTGGTTTTCCTGGGGCAGAAGAGTATCCAAGAATCAGGCAGGTCCGGGGTCACAAAACAAGGGTGAGCCAGAAGCGCGAGCAAACAGGTTCCGGGTGTGAGCTTTGCAGACGATCTGACAAAGGAGAGCTGAAAGACAGGGCTTTAAATACTGGGAGAGGTTAGTGGGTAATGCAGCGCAGCTGGCAGAGTAATTAGAGCAGAGCAGGGACAGGTGGAGCTAGTTAGGCTGAGTAGAGAGAGTGGTGAGCAGAGTGGAAGATAGTGGAAACAAATTAAGGTGGTAGCCCGGTGGAGTGAGAGGGCTCATGACAGAACCCCCCCCCCCCCAAGGGACGGCCCCAGAAGTCCCAAGAGCAACACCATGCCGGGCGGGAGGAGGGGAGCCGGAGGAGGGCTAGAACTCCTCCGAACGGTCCGAGTGAACGTCCTCATCCTCGGAGGAAGCCGGAGGGTCGTGGTCGGGAGATGGGACAGGTCCCGAGACAGGATCAGGCACAGGACAGGAAGCCGAGCGGGCAGGACGGTTAGGGACCCCTCTGGGGCGGCCCCTACGGATTGCAGGTTGATCAGGATGCCGTTGGTGGAAGGCGGTGATGAGAGTCCTATCCACAATCCGACTAGCTGGCACCCAGGTCCTTTCCTCAGGTCCATAGCCCTCCCAGTCAATGAGGTACTGGAGACCCCTACCCCTCCGTCTGGACCGAAGCAGGCGGCGGACGGTGTAAACCAGACCACCATCGACGAGCTGTGGAGGAGGACAAGGCGCAGCAGGGACCAGCGGACTCTCATGAATGGGCTTAATCTTAGACACATGGAAAGTGGGGTGCACCCTCATGGAATTAGGCAGTTGGAGCCGGACAGCAGTTGGGCTAATCACTCTTACGATAGGGAATGGGCCAATGAACCGAGGTGCCAGCTTTTGCGACTCCACCCTGAGTGGCAGGTTCTTCGATGACAACCACACCCTTTGACCAACATGGTAGGTGGGAGCAGGAATTCTCCGACGGTTGGCCCCGGTAGTGTAGCTGGCAACGGATCTGAGGAGTGTGGCTCGGGCTTGTGACCAGGTGCGGCGACATCGACGGGCAAAAGCAAGTGCAGATGGGCAAGTAACCTCCCCTTCCTGGCTGGCAAATAGAGGAGGCTGGTATCCATAAACACATTGGAAGGGGGACATACCGATGGCAGAGCAGGTCAGAGAATTGTGTGCATACTCCACCCATGTCAATTGCTGCGACCAGGAGTGGGGGTTGCGTGAAGTCATGCATCGCAGTGCCTTCTCGAGCTCCTGATTTGCCCGCTCTGACTGCCCATTGGATTGGGGATGGAATCCGGAAGTCAGACTGACTGTGGCTCCCAGCAGGTGACAGAACTCCTTCCAAAAGGCGGAGGAGAATTGTGGACCACGGTCAGAAACTACATCCTTTGGCAGTCCGTGGATCCGGAAGACGTGTTCCAGGACCACCTGGGCGGTCTCCTTGGCGGTTGGGAGCTTGGGGAGGGGAACGAAGTGTGCCATCTTGCTGAATCGGTCAACTATGGTGAGAATGACGGTCATGCCACTTGAAGGGGGCAGCCCCGTGACAAAGTCAAGGGCGATGTGAGACCAGGGACGTCTGGGCACAGGCAGGGGCTGCAGCAATCCGGCTGGGGGCTGGCAGGACGACTTGTGTTGGTTGCAGATGGGGCAGGCTTGGACGAATTCCCGTACATCCTTTCTCAGAGAGGGCCACCAGAACCTCTGGGCGAGCAGGTTGTAAGTGCGGGTGGAGCCAGGGTGACAAGCTAGGCGGGAGTCATGTCCCCACTGAACGACCTGGGACCTCAGGTTTTCGGGGACAAAAAGGCGGTCAGCTGGGCAAGTGCTGGGACCTGGCTGGTTACGGAGAGCTTCCAGCACCTGTTCCTCAACAGCCCAGGTCAGAGCTGCTACGATGCAGGGACTTGGCAGAATCGACACAGGATCCTTGGTGGGGGTGTCATCCTTCTGGAATTGACGGGAGAGGGCGTCTGGCTTGGTGTTGCGTGATCCAGGCCGGTATGACAGAGTGAAATTAAACCTGGTGAAGAACAGGGCCCAGCGGGACTGCCTGGAGTTCAACCGTTTGGCCGTGCGGATGTACTCCAAGTTCTTATGATCGGTCCAAACGAGAAATGGAATGGTGGACCCCTCCAGCCAGTGACGCCACTCCTCCAAGGCAAGCTTCACAGCCAGCAGCTCTCGGTTCCCTATGTCGTAATTGCACTCAGAGGGGGACAACCGACGTGAGAAAAAGGCACAGGGATGGAGCTTCCTATCCTCCGCAGCCCACTGAGAAATCACAGCACCAACTCCCACATCCGAGGCGTCCACCTCCACAATGAATTGCCGGTCCACATCAGGCATCTGGAGGATGGGAGCGGAGGTGAACCTTACCTTGAGGGTAGTGAAGGCTTTGTCGGCTGCTGGGGTCCAGGTGAAGGGTTGCTTGGTGCTGGTTAGAGCAGTGAGAGGGGCAGCAACGGTACTGTAGTTCCGGATAAACTTTCTATAGAAGTTAGCAAACCCCAGAAACTGTTGCAGCTTCTTTCTGTTCTCCGGAACTGGCCATGAAGTGACTGCTGATACTTTGGCAGGATCCATTTGGATACTTCCCTCTGCCACTATGTACCCCAGGAAGGCCACTGTCTTGACGTGAAACTCACATTTCTCTGCCTTGGCGTAGAGGGAATTCTCCAGAAGACGATGAAGGACTTGCTGGACATGGCGGGTGTGTTCAGATAGGTTTCTGGAGTAGATTAAGATGTCATCCAGGTAAACGAAGACAAACTTGTTTAACATGTCCCGCAGTACATCATTCACTAGAGCCTGGAACACAGCAGGAGCATTGGTGAGGCCAAAAGGCATAACCAGATACTCGTAGTGGCCTGTTGGTGTATTGAATGCGGTTTTCCATTCATCTCCCTCCCGGATCCGCACTAGGTGGTAAGCGTTTCTGAGATCCAACTTGGTAAAAACAGTGGCTCCCTGGAGCAACTCAAAAGCAGAGGTGAGCAGAGGCAGAGGGTAACGGTTTTTCACTGTGATGTCGTTGAGTCCCCTGTAGTCGATGCAGGGGCGAAGAGATCCGTCCCTCTTCCCCACAAAGAAGAAGCCAGCACCAGCAGGAGATGAAGATGAACGGATTAATCCTGCGGACAGAGAGTCATTGATGTAGTCCTCCATGGACTTTCTTTCAGGAGCAGACAACGAATAAAGACGGCCCTTTGGAGGGGCTGTTCCAGGGAGGAGGTCAATGGCACAGTCGTACGGTCGGTGAGGGGGCAGAGATGTGGCTCTTGCTTTGTTAAACACTTCTCTGAGACCATGGTAGCATTCTGGGACATTGGAGAGGTCAGGAGCGGAGTTAGTAGGTACTGGCCGAGGGGGTATTGCGGCAGCAAGCAGGCAGGTTCGGTGGCAGTCCTCTCCCCACTCCCTGATCACCCCGGTCACCCAGTCGAGCTGAGGGTTGTGCCGGCGGAGCCATGGGTAACCCAGGATGAGGGGTTGGCCTGGAGAGGTGAGCAGGTGAAACTGGATAGTTTCTTGATGGTTTCCGGACAGACCCATCGAGACCGGGGCCGTGACATGAGTGACCGATCCGAGTAAGTGTCCGTCCAGTGCCCGGGCAGGAATAGGAGGTGTCAAACGGAGGTTCTCCAGTCCCAGTTGGCGTGCCAGCTTGATGTCCATTATGTTGGCTTCGGCGCCAGAATCCACCAGAGCAGCCAGGGTGTGAGTTGAGTCAGAGAGGCGGAGGTGAACTTGCAGCAGGGGTTTGCGGTCGGAGGACTGGATGGTCATTGAGCTCAACCGGACTCCCCCTATGCCCGGTGAGCTTCGGCTTTTAAAGGGCAGGTTACCACACGATGTCCATCACCTCCACAATAGAGGCAGAGGTTCGAGGTGAAGCGGCGCTGGCGCTCTGCAGGAGTGAGAGAGGCTCGCCCAATCTCCATGGGCTCAGACTGATCAAGCTGACTTGGGTGAGTGGCAGTAGATGACAGGAGCCCAGTCGGATCTCTCCGAATGCCGGTAGTTGGTGGACCTTGGCGCCCCCTCTCACGACGACGGGTCTGTATCCTTCTGTCGATCCGGACAGTCAGTGCGATGGCTTCATCAAGAGTGGAAGGCAGTTCATGGGAGACCAACTCGTCCTTGATATAGTCAGCCAAGCTATGGAAGAACGCGTCCACCAACGATGGTGTGTTCCAAGAACTTCGTCTTGCCAGGGTTCGGAAGTCGATGGAATGGTCTGCGACTGTACGTCTGCCTTGTCGAATACTGAACAGTTCACGAGACGCCTCTGCGGTTGGTGAATCCAGGTCAAACACCTTCAGCATCTCCTCAGCAAACAGGTCGAAGGTTGCACATGCGGGGGTTTGACGTTCGAACTCTGCTGTTCCCCAGAGTCGAGCTCGGCCCGTCAGGTGAGTGATGGCATACCCAACTTTAGCCCCCTCCGTGGCGAAGGTCCTTGGCTGCAAGGAGAACTGAAGTCGGCAGCTAGTCAGGAATGGCCGGACCTGGGTTGAATCGCCGTTGAACCGCTCGGGGTTTCCAATCTTGGGTTCCGGAGCAGCGGCTGCAATGACCGGGGCAGGTAACTCGGGGGCAGGGCTGGTGGGCAGACTGCCTGGAACTGGGCCGGTGGGCGGAGTGGCTGGGGTAAGGTTGGTGAGGAGTTGGATGATCATGGCGAGTTGTTGTTGCTGCTGCTGGAACTGCTGCTGGTGCTGCTGGAACTGCTGATGCTGTTGGTGGCCGACCTGAAGCAGGGAGGTGATGTCGCCGCTCATGCGGGCTAGCCCTCTCTCAGTGTGTTCCAGGCGTAGCATGGCGGTGGGTTGCTCAGGTTCGTCGGTTTCCATGTCGGGGGAAGTGTGCGCTGAGTCCATGATGGTCAGATCGTACTGTCACGGTTCAGACAGACGACCAGAGGACCACAATTGCGTCACACCAGAAAGTTTATTAAAACTTAAGGGAAAAGGGAAGTAGGGAGTGAGTGAAGGCTCCAGGGGTTACTGGGAATAACAGGGATTCCGTCCAATGTGCTGGGTCTGTGCCCCCCCCAGTGGCAGCGATGCGTCCTATGACGCCGGTGGTGGGTGGTCCGGAAGTCCTGGGGGGGAAACACAGACACAACGGGGCGGATGAAACAAGGCAGAAGTACAGTTCAAGGGAAATCCAAATACGTTGTAGCAAGGCAGAAGGCTGGTCAGAGTTACCGGGATCGAAGAGTAGTCAGGAGTCGTTACGGCAGAAAGCAGGTCTGGTTTTCCTGGGGCAGAAGAGTATCCAAGAATCAGGCAGGTCCGGGGTCACAAAACAAGGGTGAGCCAGAAGCGCGAGCAAACAGGTTCCGGGTGTGAGCTTTGCAGACGATCTGACAAAGGAGAGCTGAAAGACAGGGCTTTAAATACTGGGAGAGGTTAGTGGGTAATGCAGCGCAGCTGGCAGAGTAATTAGAGCAGAGCAGAGCAAGGACAGGTGGAGCTAGTTAGGCTGAGTAGAGAGAGTGGTGAGCAGAGTGGAAGATAGTGGAAACAAATTAAGGTGGTAACCCGGTGGAGTGAGAGGGCTCATGACATATATACAATGTTTTCCTAAAGTTACATTTTAAAGATTGATTACACAATTGCACAATTCTTTAAATTTTTCTTTGATGGAAATGTATATAGTTCTGTGTTATTGTTGGTCATTTTTGTGTGGAATGGTGAAGTATACATTTTAAATAGGGCTCCTTTTATCCTGAGGGTTATGTCTTATTTTGTATTGCTCTAAATAACTTAACTGGAGTTGGGAGCGAAAACATATCCCAATAATTTTTTGAATCATGCATCGACTACAGTTTCTTGTGGCTGTCCGGTATCTTCTGGGCGTTTCCTCAACATGTAATAATCAATAATATTTAAACAATAGGGTTAGATGGAGCCTTTTTCTAAAGCAGCATAAAATGATCTTTAAAGGGTACATTTTTTTTTTCAACCTGGATCTATGTTCCTGATGGGAACAACAATCTTTGACATTGGTCCAGTATTAAGAGAGATCGCTGCAGTCAGCAGCAGAGAAACAAGCTACAATGTAAGTTAATAGGACGATTGTCCAGCTTGGATTTACCTTCACTAAAGTGCTCGTTTTGCCGCTGACAGACTCAGATTAATATTTTAAGTGTCTGACAACATTATGGAAAGGATATCTAAGGAGGTCGACCTTTCTGTTAAAGAGTAAGATCCTTTTTTAAACGTAAAAACCTGTGAAATTACGTTCGCTAAACCCACCTGACTCCATGTAAATAAACAGTAATTTTAGCATCTTAAAACACACTTCATTCAAAGTCGACAGAAACAAAATAAAACTATGAAAAGCCGTTTTCGGTCGTCTTTCCACTTTTCCAACCATCACAACTCTAATTTTGGTTGAAATAAACACATAGTTTATCGATTTCCATGTGAAAATAAGTTGGCTCTATACATGCTAAAAGTATTGTTTTTTTAAAAGGAGTCTGGTTGGTTTAGCCCTAGCAACATCAGAGCTGTTTCTGGTTCAACAGAAAAGTCTTAAAGAGGTTTTAATCATCTAAAGGCTCTACATGTTTCCTCTACAGATACAGAGCAGGAAACATATTGACAAAAGTGTAATTCTTTACTGTCACACTTGTCACATAACTACTGACACTGATGTCTTTTATGACTTTAATATTAATGCAGGTGTGAGTGTCACACTCCATACCATTAATCAGGGGACAAGTGTAATTTTGTTCAAACAGAGGGGACTACATTCATTCTGTACAATCCACGTGGGCACACACACAAACACACACACACACACACACACACACACACACACACACACACACACACACACACACACACACACACACAGCCACACACATACACCTCTCCTTACAACAGGTAGAGACAATAATGATCAATTTAATTAGGTGTGGCAGGTAGGCGGCAGATAAATCAGTTTATATATGAGTGTGTGTGTGTGTGTGTGTGTGTGTGTGTGTGTGTGTGTGTGTGTGTGTGTGTGTGTGTGTGTGTGTGTGTGTGTTTGCTCTCTATCTCTTGTCACCCTCTCTTTCTACATGTGTCCTCTTACTTGGGTGAGCAGATAGGTCACACGTTGCAAAGCTTTTAGGTTGAGCGACGCATAGGGGGGAGGAGAGAGGGGACAGGGGAGAGAAATTGAGAAGGGAAAGATGGATGGAATGAGAGACGAATGGAGGAGATGAGGTGAAAGTGTGTGTGAATCAGTTAAAGAGGGACTGTTTCCAGCACTATGTTGTTCCACTGTGAATAATTGAAAGGCTGTAATATGAAAAATGGAGAGGCCATCAGAGAAAGCGGTTTGTCTCTGTCCTGCGAGACCTGACCCTAGTTATTAACCACACACACACACACACACACACACACACACACACACACACACACACACACACACACACACAGATTTTTGCTCTGCTTCCATCCTGTATCTTTCTGTTCATCACCCCGAATGTAGAATCACCTTTCACACTTTATTTTACCAAGTAACACTATACAACCACAATGTACAGTCAGCTCCAGCGGGCCAGCTAGAATGTCTTGTCTCAAGTGATAGTTCTTGAAAGAGAAAAGCACTCCAGTGTGATAAGAATAGTGTCAGGAAGTATGTAATCAACAAAGGCAACACACACTGATGCCATATAATGCACGTAATATACCACCAGTGTCTTCATTTGGGTCATCACAGGGTGACACGTGTCAACTTGTTAAGACATGCTACTGCCTTATTTCACACGGTAAACCTCTGCAGCAGACAATGTCATATATGACATAAAATCATTTCTTGTATGTTCATATTCAATATCTCCAGATCAATATAGTTTAGAGACTTCCTTTTTGGGGGTTTTGAAGCAGATAGATGCTGTTTTAACAAGGTCTTCTGTATGATCGTTGGCCTTCCAGAAGCTTTTTTAATCTAGCCTGGAACTAGTGTGTTTTTACAATAAATCCATAATTATTAATCCATAAATCACATTAGGTAATGTTCAATTTCTCTGCATTGCTTTAAGCTAGCATCATTCTGATTGTTTAGCATTAAAAGGCTAATACCTTTTCAAAGAGGGCTTTTGTGTGATTGTTGGCCTGTTTTGTTATTAAGCCAGAAAGTCAGAAAGTGCACAATAATTCCAAAACGATAAATCCACAACTGAACGGTTATTTATTCCCCTGCGTCCTTAATAGCATAGAGTGTTAAGACACACCAACTCTCCAATCATCAGCCATTTCTTTATTGGAATTGTTTGGAAGATTTGGTTTCAAATCCGATCATCGATTTCAAATTTAACGTGCACAAGTTTTGGTTTCTGAAGTGGCCAGGCGCTTGTTGTGTTGCAGCCTTGGAGCACAGGAATCTCTAAAGTCTGGCTTTATTTTACATTGCAAAAGCTCGGTAAAACTGCAAACCCCCATTGAATCAAACTAAAACTTTCCTCTCATTTGTGAAATAAGCATGTGACCCGTTTCAACTCCACCCCTCAAAGAACTAGAATCGAGAATCGATAAGAACCATAATCGAAAGGAAGAATTGGAATTGGAAACAGAATTGTTAAAATCCAAACAATGCCCAACCCTAATCATTTGTTCAGTGTTTGGTATGGAAGTCAATTTAAATGCCTCATATGAGACATTACAGGAAACCGTATGTAAGCCCACCATATAGTTGCACTTTGCCTAATATTGTCATTAGTTTTTTTCTCTATTGTGTTTCACTATTGTTATTTCTGTTGTTACAAAAAGTCCTTGGTGGAGATAAAAGGTGAAAACTTGAATGGCTTTCAGTGTCGGACTGACATGCCAGGATGTCCAGGTAGTAGCAATCACCAATGCAGAAGCAGTGTGTTCCAAACTCAACAAAATAAAAACTGATACAAAAGATTTCTTTGTTCACTTTTTCACATCACTATATCAGATCATCATCAAATTCTAATTTGTAACCACTGACCACCGATTTTCCAGCTTTAACAGGCAATTTAGAAAAATTCGTATAATAAATAGATAATAGCCTCAAGGGTATGTTAAGGAAACCTGAAAGAAGCCAGATGCCAGTGAAGTCTTTCTGAAAGGTAAAATATCTGGGCCTACTATATCAAAGACTTTGGTAACACTTTACTTGAAGGTATCTACATAACAGTGACATGACACTGTCAAGAACACATGACACAGTCATGACACATAAAGCCTAACCTTAACTCTAACCCTAACCATAACTTGTCATGACAAAAACCGAATGACACTTATTAAAGAAGCGTTATGTCATAAACGTTTATGACTTGTTTATAATGTTCATGTCACACTTTTGTAGATACCTTCAAGTAAAGTAACCAAGACTTCTTTACAGAATTCAGTGTGAATAAGGTCCAAGGAGCGTGATGAGGATTTTCATGATTAATCTCAGGGGGGACCTTCACACCTTTCACAGGAGGCTTAAACTCTTGGACCATTTTCAGGGGGCACAGAGGCGGGAGCCTGTGCTCTTTACCGGACTGTCTTACTGGGAACCACACACAGACACATTCACACCACAAATTGCACAATTAATCAATAAAAACAACCAAGCACTCACACCCAACATTAGTTAGGAACACAAAGACATCATTAAATCATTAGGTAATAACAAATACATAGTCATAAAACCAGCAGACAAAGGGGGCCAAATAGTCATACAGGATAAAAACAATTACATTTTAGAAGCTAATAGACAATTAAATAACAACACATATTACAGACCACTCAGCCACCCATTACAATTAGAAACACAAACACTTATTAGGGACATTAGACAACCTTTATCAAAACCAATACATTAACTTAAAACAGAAAAAATACCTGGACGGTCCGGATGAGCCCAGGCCTCGCCACAAGATCCACAAGTCTCCTGTGACTTGGACGGTCCCTTCTGCTGTTCCGGTCGGCAGACCCATAGTTAGTGACTGCGGATCAGAATCATACAACATCACAGAATACATAGACCATTTTATTAACCCACTTTTTAAACTTCACCCTAGCTATATCCAGGATACATATGAATTTGTTAATAAAATAAAAAACCGTCAGGTACCCGGGCACACACTCCTCTTTTCAATAGACATAGACTCATTATACACAAATATAGAAACACCACTTGGCCTCTCTGCAATACAACACATTTTTGATAAATATCCAGACCCATCCAGACCTGACAGCCAAATTTTACAGTTACTCCATATCACACTCACTAGAAATGACTTCATGTTCAACAATAACCATTATCTCCAATTGTGTGGGTGTGCTATGGGCCGGAAGTATTCACCATCTTATGCTGACATTTACCTGGCCCATTGGGAGGAAACAGCTTTCCACAAATGAACCATTAAACTTCTGCTTTATTTCCGGTACTTGGACGACATCTTCGGCGTCTGGGAAAACACCGAACAGACCTTTTTGACCTTTCTTGACACTCTTAACTCACATCACCCTAAAATAAAACTCAAACATAACCTACAACCCGTTACAGTGGAGTTCCTGGACACACGGGTCTTCTTCCGCACCTCTGGCGACCAGACAAAAACACTAGCCACCAAAGTGTATTTCAAGGACACCGATCGCCATGCACTTCTCCATAAGACCAGCTATCACCCCAAACACACGTACAGAGGCCTGATTAAGTCCCAGTTGATACGCTTCCACAGGATTTGCACCTTCCCGGAGCATGTGGAGGAGGCCACTAGTACACTTTTTAGTGCGATGAGGTTGAGGGGTTACTCGAGGTGCTTCCTTAGAGGTATAAAGGCGGAGGTCATCGGCAAGTTTCAAAACAAAGAAGAAACCATCATCCGGCCGTCCAGTTCCGCCCTCGTTTCCCTGGTAACGATTCAGAAAATCTTAGGAATTTCATACCTACTATCAGAAGGAATTTCCAGGGGGCGGGGGCCGGCTGTGACGTGCTAAGGGACTGCCGCATGATCTCCGCCTACAGGAGGAACAAAAGATATTTTAATTCACACAAACCTAAACAAGAACACTAACCCTAGGGAAGCGCTTCGGGGCTCGGATGTTGGTTTTATTAGTCTCCCTCACATTTTTAACCCCTACAGCAGAGTTGGTTTAACCCGGGGCGGGTCCTGCAGCACACAACCATTAATGTGGTTTATGCAATTAGGTGCAGGGCCTGCCACAAATTGTATGTGGGGGAGACAAGAAATGCACTATATTTAAGAATCAAGCAACACCAATATATTTTAACTAAGTGCGATGGCACTACTGTTTTATATGCACATTTTAAACTCCATGGCTCTCAAAATGTTCAAAGCATGGGCCTGGAGAGCAACAGAACCTGGACCACGGCTCAGTGGCGGGCGGCGGAGAGGAAGTGGATCCATCTTTTAAAAACCATAGACCCTAGGGGTCTAAATGAAAAATATTAAAATGGATCCACTTCTCTTTTTAATCTAAGTTTTACAATGGCAAAAAAATGTTTTAAATACTTGCTCCCACTGCTCTGATCTCCTTTCTCCCTGGATTTTATTTGTGCCTCCTCTGCAGCGCATCGTACCCAACCTTTTAACCCCCCTGCATGCTTTCTTTTCATTTCCTTGTTTTTCCTCCATGTTCTATTTTAAATTACCTCTTTTATGGTTTTAATTTATTTTTATGTTTAATATTAACTATTGTAATGTTTCTATATTCATGTCTTCTATAACATATTTCCCAGATGTTATTATTCTATCCTTTCGGGGGTGAATTTCTGCCTGCAGAGGAGGCCCTACCTAATCTTTTAATGTTATTATGGCTTTTTAAATAAATATTTTAAAGATGCCTTGGTTTTCCTTTATAAGTTTTATTCTGCCTTAACTATATTTTAATTATTTGATTGGGCTTCTGTTTTTATTGCTAATATGTATTTATTATTATTATTATTATTTCATTATTGTTATAACTAATTTATTTTATTATTACAAATTGAATTACTTGCCTCAAAATTTTAACATAGTGATACACATGCCATTGGTTTTATGCGTTTTTACTAACAGTGTGGTTTTATTCTAGGATGTATTTTAAATTACTCCTGTTTATTGTGTGGCACTTTTTACTTTTTAAAGCACTTTGTAACAAAGCACTTTTTACAATTTTTTAATGGTATGTGTATATGTATTTTTTAACCTCACAGGCAAGTAATTCAGACAGTATTTATGACCTTCCAAACATTTTAACTTACGTTTTAAGTTTCAACAAGATGTTTTAAATTTGGGCTAGAATCTTTTTGTATTTACAAAACTATAGGTGTGTGTATATATTTAAAATTCTTTTTATTTATTGTATGTATTTATTTTGCCAATTTTCTAGGAGAGATATCAGGGCAGTTGTGGAGTTGACCTTTTATTTAAAGTTTTAAATCTCCCGCTGTCTGTCCTGTCCAGTGGTTCTTTTTACCTGCTTTTAATATCGGGCCATCTTTTAAACAGCTTTTATATAACCAAACCCGTTTTCTTAAGGAGCGCTTTAAGTGTTTTATCCACACCAGTGGTCCCCTTGTGCCCGTGCCCCTCGCAGCACCCACGCTGCGTTTTAACCCAAACCTAACCATAACTTGTCATGAGAAAAAACGAATGACACTTACTAAAAGAAGCTTTATGTCATAAACATTTATGACTTGTTTATAATGTTCATGTCACACTTATGTAGATACCTTCAAGTAAAGTAACCAAGACTTCTTTACAGAATTCACCTAACCCAGTGTGAATAAGGTCCAAGGAGCATGATGAGGATTTTCATGATTAATGGGATCTGTTAGAGTGTGAAAGGAAATGAGCTCAATGCTGCTAAGAGAGGGTGAGCACACTTAAGAGGCTATATTGTGATAGCTGACTGCCAGGGGAAGGCTGGTGTTTTTTTTTTTATTGAAATGAGCAAGACACCATTCTGTACCAACTCTCAGTCAAGGAGAAGGTGGTAGTTTAATCTATTTAAAAAAAAAAAAATTGGAATGAATATAGGTAAGTAAGGAACTTTCTTTAAAAAAAAACCCTTCTTATGTCAAGAAAGTATTACAGTTTTGGCATGAAGTGTGAATTGCCAGCTGGCCAGCTAGCGACCTGTCATGTCAGTTTGTAGAGCTTCTCAACTCTGAAAACGCTGGAGCAAATTTACGATTTTCGTAAAAATGCCCATATTCCATCTACACAGTTAATTTCTCGCCAAAAAGATTCTCAGAAGTGAATTTAGTGACGAAATAGCAGACGGAAATTGTAAAATGCTTCCAATTGTTAGCCACCACGGCAAGCCCCATTTGTTGTAAACGGTACAGTAACCAAGGTAGACGGCTCTGATGCATACTGGAGATTTTTTCCAAATCCGTAGGCCATCTTGGTATTTTTGGCATATTCCAGATTTTGTTTTTGTTTACATTCTGAATACTACTGTCAGGATTGGTGCGAAGGCAGGCCAGTTTTTGGACCCAAATTCAGTTCAGAAGCTAAGGAAATAAACGAACAGCTAACACTAAGCAAACAGAACGCACAGAGTACAATGATCCGACAAAAGACAAGGCAAAAACAGAGATTAAATACACAGGGTAATGAGGTAACGGGATAGGTAACACTAGGGCTGGGGAACAGGAGAAAGACATCGATCAATCAAACAGGTGGGAACAACACAAGACAGGAGGTAAAACTAGACAAACTAGGGAGAAAAAACAGACTTCAAAATAAAACAAGAAACAGAACACAAACAGAACAGTCACAATTGTGACAGAACCACCCTCGACAGGACACGAGGGGCAGGAGTCGGTCTGACCGCCGACAGGGCACGAGGGGCAGGAGTCGGTCTGACCGACAAAGGCAAAGTCTCTGGGGCAGTCGCAGGGGTGCCGGACACCGGCAAAGCCACAGGGGCGGTCTCAGGGATGCCGGAGACCGGTACAGTCACAGGGGCGGTCTCAGGGGCGCCGGAGACTGGCAATGTCCTAAGGGCAGTCTCAGGGGTGGTTTCAGGGGTGCCTGAGACCGGAAAATTTTCAGGGGGAATGATCATGGCCAGGTCAGGGAGGCTGGACACCAGCCAGGGTTCGGGGGAGCAGCTAGCTAGCTAGCCGGGAATCTGGGAGGCTGCAAGCCAGCCAGGATTCTGGAGGTCTACTAGCCAGCCGGGATTCAAGGGAGCTGCTAGCCAGCCGGGGATCAGGGAGGCTGCTAGCCAGCCGGGACTCTGAGGGCCGCTACACAGCCAGGACTCTAGGGGGCCGCTACACAGCCAGGACTCTAGGGGGCTGCTACACAGCCGGGATTCAGGGGGCCCGGAGGCCGGCAAAGCCTCCAGGACAGTCTCTGGGGGCGTAGACTCTGGGAGAACGGTCAGCGTAGACTCTGGGAGAACGGTCAGCATAGACTCTTGAAGGCACGTCTTCGAAGACTCTAGTAGGCTGGATGTCAGCGGAGGTTCTGGACGGCTGGACGTCAGCTGCAACTCTGGACGGCTGGACATCAGCAGAGGTTCACTGGTCAGCTTAGGTTCAGCTATAGTGGTCAGCTCGGGCTCAGGTACACAGGTCAGCTCAGGCTCAGGTACACAGGTCAGCTCAGATGCTCAGGTACACAGGCTCAGATGCTCAGGTACACAGGTCAGGCTCTGGGCTGAAGAGAGGTCGAAGTGGGGAATGGTGTCGGGACCGTTTACGACCACGTCCTCTCTTGTAGCTTCCACAGCTCCCAGGAAAAATCGCCAGGTGACTACCCTCAAAAGACTGCTGGTGGTCGGGGTATTTTACTGACCAGGTAGCAATTGAGCGGTCAAACAAAAGTCCAGGAGGAGCAGACAAGGGAGCTGGCTGAGTCACAGACAAAAACCCTGAAGTCAAAATGCTAGCTGGCCTAGCAACAGACAAGCTGGTGGTTGCTACCTGGCACTGAGGATCTGGAGGGCTGATATGCTGAGGCTTTGGAGGACAAACAAGCTTGGAATCAGGAACGCTGGTTGGCTGCTGCACATGAGGCTCGGAAAGGCCGCCAGGCTTGGAGAGAGGCAAGCCAATCTCCCGCTCCGTAGCTTGCCAGCGCACCTCCATTAGGTGCCTAGCAAAGGCAGGGTCCTCCTCATGCAGCGATCGATAAAAAATTATCATAAGCTCATCATCAGAGTCCATCGGGTGAACGTGGGGCTCAAACACTGCTGGGTCCATTTGTGGTCGGATCATTCTGTCAGGATTGGTGCGAAGGCAGGCAAGGTTTTGGACCCAAATGCAGTTCAAGATATTTATTAAGGACAGGAACAAACGTACTCCGATCAAGGAATCCACACAGCCAGGAAATAAACGAACAGGTAACACAGAGCAAACAGAACGCACAGCAACAGAATACAATAATCCGACAAAAGACAATGGAAACACAGAGACTAAATACACAGGGTAATGAGGTAACAGGGAACAGGTGACACTAGGGCTGGGGAACAGGTGAAAGACATCAAACAATCAAACAGACGGGAAAAACACAAGACAGGAGGTAAAACTAGACAAACTAGGGAGAAAAACCAGACTTCAAAATAAAACAGGAAACAGAACACAAACAGAACAGTCACAATCGTGACAACTACATGCTACATTTTAGCCAAATCAGTACATACTGCTCGTATAGTATAGTATGTGGTTTTGAAAACGGCTTCTGGAAACAGGGAAGCTAAACTAAATGTGTGCCCTTCCTCTAAAAACGGTGCACCAAGGTGCTAATGAAGAAATTCTAAACCAAACTATTGTTTTATATATTTTTAAGTAACTATAAACGCAGTAACTGAAAATGTGGTAATGATGTGAGTGAGTGTGTGAAGCTTTAAAGCCCCAGTGTGTAACATGTTTAGTTGTTCATTATCAAAATCTGTGTTGCCCATTCACAAACTTGTCCTTTTTCATGAATATTTACCACCACCATCAATTCCAAGTATTCCTATTGGCTTGAAATGTCATATTTGCGTTTGCATGAACTGGGGAAGACGCTCCATATTCATGCGCCATCTTGAAATACATTAGCCGGTAAGGGACATACAGGACATACTGCTCCTTTCACATTTTCGCCACATGATAAACTCACAGGTGCTATTAATGCTGCTAATGGGTATCGTAGCTTCCCGGCCCTTTTTGAAGTGTGAATGCTACTGTAGGTGTAATACGTACTTTGAACTGCATGGTGCAAGAGAGTTGATTGTGATATATGTATGAACTCAACACTAGATGGGAGAAATTCCCACACATTGGACCTTTAAACCTTCAATTGTGTGGCTGTGGCCACCTCACCAGAAATGATTACTTTGGAACCTTCTGTTGTTTCACATCGTACTGTAAAAAGTTACTGTAAGTGTTTACTTTACATACTGTGCTACACATGTTACCTCTGTATCCTTTTACAACAAATGCTTTCTTCTTCACGGGGCTATGTAGGTCAACAACGGTTGGACTGTAAAGCCAAACATCAAACAGTTTAAAAATGATGTGACAGAGCCGGAGCAACATCTCAGGGAGATCTGGGTGACTCAGAAACAGTACATTTATGAAGATCAGTGCACAGCTTTCGATACTGTTATGACTCTGAACAACAACTGTAAATTAAGGGGGAATTGAGCTTTAGTGTTTTTTCTGAGCAAAATGACACTGTCAATGACGAGAGACACACCTTCTGAAGGCTTTATCTTCAAACGTTATATTAATGTAATCACTGACACAGAGAAAACGTTGTTACAGTAGTTATTAATGATGAAACTATTTGTATCGGAGGTGTGTAAGCTTTGACTAGAACACCTAACAAGTTTTCTAAGCTGCCAAAACCAGTTTTTCTATCGGTATTTCACCAGTTTGTTTCTATAACTATAGTAATTATGCTACTTTGCTTCTTTTACTGCTTTATCTATTAAGTCCTCTCCTTTCCCTCTTTCATTTCCCTTTTCCAACTACTTCTTCCTTATTGTCATCACTTTTATTTTCTTCTCTGCTTCTCAGTTGTATTTCTTGTTTTCTCCTATTTATTCAGTGTTAAATCACCTTTTCTGTTTTAGCCCTCATATTTTGTCTTTTTGTTCTCTCTATTTTCACAATTACTATTCTTTGTTTTGTTATTTCATTCCCAAAACCACTGATTTAGAAAATACTGATTTCTCCTTCTCTCTCCTCCCTTCATCATTGTCCCCAGGATGTTCAGATAGTGAGTACAGATGATAACCAGGTCTTCCTTGCGCTCCAGGAGTGGTACCAGTCAGACACATATAACCTGTACCAGTCTGACCCTCAGGGCGTCTACTACTCCATCGTCCTGGAAAATGTGCGCAGCACCAAGCAGCCAGAGGAGAATGTCCTCATCGACATACTTGAGGTGAGTTGGGGTGAAGGAGTTAGTTTCAATCTAAACATGGTCTAAATGTAAGCTTTGTACCCTCCGGGGGACATCTCTCAGTCCAGTGCAGCCAACCAGTGTGAAAACACTTCCAAGTGGATGTAACCAAGTTATGACAATAAACAACTTAGTCATGCTAAAAGGATAACACTGACACTATTCTTATATTTTCTTAATTGTCAACTAAACCCATTAAAATATGATCAACAAAATGCAAGTCTCTTTCTGACTTTCTAAACATGTCTCTGGGACTCAGCCCTAAACCCATTGGTTCCCACATTAATTTGTTGACAATAACAATTATTATAGAATCCTGATGGCCTATCCTTTAAGCATTTAAAGGAATATTATTAGGTATTAAGACAAGATGACTGCAAAATGTAAATGAAGAGAGACACTCATGTAATTGTTTGCCATGCTGAAATTGCCATGCCCAAATACCTAAATGAATTGTCTTTATTAAACTGGTGGTTAACAGGCATAGTAGTTGGGCCATTATCAGTAATGGAGAAAAATAATATATACATTTTAGCTAGCAAGCATACTATAGCTCAGTGACAGGTCAGTAACAAAAGCTTTGAACCACTTGGTTACAATTTGGACATGACCACAAATTGTGAGGCCAAGTGTATTTCAATACAAGTGTAGTGCCCTCTGTCCCCAGTTCCCAGGTTCCCCTGCTCCCGAGTGCTCTCAGTCCCCAGTTCCCAAGTTCCCACTGTCCTCAGTTGCCTAACCCCATTGACTTTTGTTCCTCCCTTCACCCTCCGGGGTTGTTTTTTTGTGTTCCTGTTTTTGATTGCTTCTTAAGTTTATGGATTACACTCCCAGCTGTTTTGTGGACACCATTTTGTTGTATGGACTTTCGCTATGTTAAATCTATCAACTCTACTCCTGCCTGCCTGCTCTCTGCATTTGGGTCCTACTTTCCCTGCTAAACCTAACAACTATAGTGCATACTTTGATTATGCATCGTGCTTATTGTATATTTTTATTTGTATTCTACAGTTTCACTCCTATTCCTACTGTATGTGATGTTGACGCCAAATAAATCACGTGGAGCTTGGAGGTTATATCCTGAGTTTCGCTTACTGCTGAATAAGAGGAGCGCAGCATAAGTTCAGATAGTTTTTTGCTAAGTTAACCCCAGCTGTTGTAAATCCACTTTGTTTACCAGGTGCGTGGAATCAGAGGAGTCTTCCTGGCCAATCAGAAGATCGATGGCAAAGTGACAACTTTCATCACCTATAACAAAGGACAAAACTGGAAACCCTTGGCCCCACCTACCACCGACATGAATGGCAAGACCATCAGCTGCAAAGCGGTAAGTTCACCACTCAAAAAGTTACTTTTGTTTTTTTAATTTATTACCTGAGATAAAATAAGGAATGTTTTTAGCTTTATGGATGATAGAGAAATGTGATCATTGATCTCTGTTTAGGTAAATTAAACCACGTTAAGCTTTTTCACATTATATTAAGCCCATGAGAACCGTGGGGAGTCAACCCACAGCCACTGCTGCTGAAGATGTGAAGCAGAAACAACGCTTAATGTCAGATAACGTCCATAATAATTGGACTTTTGGTTCGATTTTTTCAGAGTTTTCGGTGGTTATAAGGAGCAATATGAGAGAGAAATGATTATTGTTTAGGTACATTAAACCACGTCATGTCATATTGTCAACATGGTAGGCTACATGAAGCAGAACATAGCGGGTCATATCTAATGCTTTTTGAAAACTTAAGGCTTTCTTCTTCATAAAACGAGTCGGACATCATCACATTTTTGAATACATTTTTATTTATTTACATTAGTAAGCTACAGGGGCCTGTACTGAACCCAGGGTTTTATGTACCACAACGGTGGATTAGTTGTTACCGGTCGCCGTCAATCGCCGTGGTAATTATGCTGAACGCCTAACCTGGTCAGGAGCAGGTTATGTTGGAGATCAGAGATCAACCGGTGTAAAAGCACCGCCTACTGACCAATCCATTGATAACGGCATCACCATTCTTAGAAGATCCATTGACTGAATGGGTGGAGTTCAGTGAGTAAAAAGAAGAAGAAAAAGAAAAAGCTTGGTGCGTGTAGAGAGAGAGAGAGAGAGAGAGGGAGAGAGAGAGAGAGAAAGAGAGAGAGAGACAGAGAGAGAGGTGCGCTCTTACAAGTTAAAACATTTAGAGACTGACAACCTATGTGTATGAAAGGTAGGGCCTATAGATTTTCAGTGGAGGGAATAACGTAGGCCTATCTTTGTAAACTACTTGAGGCGTGTGTTGCCAATGCGCGCATCGGTTTGAATTATGTTTTTACATTTTTTATTTGCTCCCACGATCGCTTCCCACTGCCAGGGTTGCAACTGAAATAATAGACTAAAGCAACGACAGTTTATGGAAAGAACAAGTGTAATTATGGTCACATCTTGTGCCTGACTGATTGATAAGCCAGTCCCTCCAGAAAAACGTGATTATGCGATTGCAGAATTCAGTGCATAATCAGCCAAAGTCCGCATATTTATGTGGGGGCTGCATTTTTTCAAATAGGCTACGCGGTAACAATCACAAAACTGCATTTTTCTGGAGGGACTGATAAGCGTTGTGACTTACACATTTACAGCGTCGGCTTTTTTTGCCAGCTTTTCTTCCTGTTTTAGGAAGCAGCGACTGGATTGCCTTTTGCTTGTAAACCGTGTCTGTGTTCTTCATATTTATGTAGAATTGCTCTTATGTAAAATATGTGGCTCTGGTAGATTGATTGCAAACACCGCCTCTTTTATGTGAACGTGCGTGTCTCTAGATTGGGAAACCCTGGGTTGATTCAACTAGTTGATAAACGTTGTGACACAGTTTAACCGTGGTTGTTAGGGTTAGTGTAGCTGGGGAACTGAAAGGAATCCAGGGCATGTTAAACTTGATTAGTAGTAGCTACAGGCCTCTGGACAACGTCTTTCAAAACATGACCTGCGCGAAAGAGAAAAAAATATGAATGCGTCATTGTACCCACCACTTCTGGAAATACACTTCCGATTGCATATCTGTCCCCCCCACATTTCAAACCAAACTGACGCCCATGCATATATGAGAGTAGTATCAATTTTGTAACTCTTGGCAAAAAAGCAAATATGTGTATTTGCCAAAATGTCAAACAACCCCTTTGAAAGTGTTGTGTTGAGTTGAATTGGGTGGAGGATGTAGGCCTGCATCTATTTCATTGCTGTCGTTAATTGTCTGGATAGGAGTAGAATATTAATACCAGTCATACAATTGGCTTGCCTTGGTCAGCTCAGACATAGTCTGGATCAACGGAAGTACATTTCCAGGATAAAGCCTGACATCCGATGGTTGCCCCTCTGCTTTTGCTCTCGGTGAGGAGAGGGGAGCTAGACAAAGCCAGATACTAATTCAATCAGGGGAGACTTTGTTGCAGAAATGCAAAATTTATTGTACATATTCGATGTGACATGTACAGTTATTTAGAGATTAAACTCCATCGTTATAAAATATTTATTAATTAAAAGGGGGTAGGAAGCCGAAGTTATCCCCCCGGAGTCTAGACACTGGCGGTGGTGTGAGGGAGCCCCGAATACTGGACCGAGAAGCCAGCGGAAGCAGTCAGCCGGAGGGAAGCCCAGGGAGCCGTGTGCGATGGAGACCGGATGTGGAAGGGGAGGAGGAGGGTTGCACTCTTTGCCTGAAATGACAGCTGCGCAGCAGAGAGAGAGAGAGAGAAGACAGGTTTAAAACAGGGAAGATATGCTATGATTGGCTCGTGAAATTCTTGGCCGCTTCTGATTGGTTGAAAGAGAGTGCGCACTTCTCCAGCTGTTTAGTTTAAGAAGAGAGAGACAAGGATTAAATTAAGAAGTCTTCCTGAAAGAATTTACGCTAAGCTTCATTTCAATCAGGGGAGACTTCGTTACAGAAATGCAAAATTTATTGTACATATTCGATGTGACATGTACAGTTATTTGGAGATTGGACTCCATCGTTACAAAATATTTATTAATTAAAAGGGTGTAGGAAGCCGAAGATATCCCCCAAAAAACGTGAAGAGAACTGGTGAAAGCAACGTACTTACTTATGTCACGATGAATCTGAAAAGTGATTAGAGCTATGTAGAGTACAACGCCCAAAATAAATGGGAAGAAGACTGCAAGTGAGCTGAAAGATTAGTCAAGAAAAGAAAAGAAAACATACTCTGACCTATGCATATAATATAATAATGATGTGGATAAGATGATGATGATGATGATGATGATGATGATGATGATGATGATGATGATGATGATGATGATGACATGAAACGAATGTTTCGTCATTACCCTTGGTACGCAACCGAGGTAGCTAGTCTAACCCGGGCACGCGTCCGTATTGCCTACTCCTAACCTCGGCTGCACGTCTGGGTCAGGCTAATCTTAACCCTTGCGTGCATACAGGTTTTAAAATAAAAACAAAAAGAAAAGAAAACCAAACTCCTGACCAATAAATATAGAATAATACATGATGATGATGATGATGATGATGATTTGAAACAAATTGTTTCAAAATAGTTCAAAACCTTGGCTGTATGTCCAGGTTTGACCATTTAAATTGAAGGTTTTACCATGCTTTTGATCTTGACCATAACACTTGAGATTTGCTCCGAATGTAAATGGCATTACAGATAAAATCCATTATCATATAATTTGCCTACTCTGAACCTCAGCTGCGCGTCCGGGTTCTCATCCGTGTTGCATAGGCTACTCTTATCCATGGCAGCACGTCCGCTTTGCACGCTTCGGCACTTCAAGCCGGCAGCGGCACAAAATTTCGGCACTTCAAGTCGGCAGTTCCGTATTTTCGACTAACCGCGGCTGCACGTCCGGGTTTCTACGGCCGCCTGTCCATGTTTGTTGTGTGAGCCAGTTGAAATGTATGTGGTAGATGTAGAATGGGCCATGGACTGCACGTACCAAAAATTACACATGTGGACCACTAGGTGGCGCTATAGTGTTTTTTTGCCTTTAACTCCCACATTACACATCGCACATTAGAAAACCATACGTCTCCCTGTTCGATCAATCAATCTGAATCTCATGATGTAGGCCACGCCCATTTCTGCTGAGAATTTTTTTCGCAATATTGCGCAATGTGCAAAACCAACTTTTTCAAACTCGTCCTAGGCCATGCAACCGATATGCACGAAACCTGGTACGTAGCACCTCAAGATATACTTGAACAAAATTTATCCAAAGAATTTTGCTACATTAAAGTATGCGCATTTGACAACCAAACAAATTATCCTAGCTAGCTACCAAGCACAAAATTAATCATATGTCAGCCAATTTAAAATATATAAGCAAACCACTTGAGAACCTTGTGCTACATAGCACTCCAATGCTCTGTACCAAATTTGGGGAAGATCCGCCATTAGGGGGCGCTATAATAAACGTTTAAGTTTTTCAGCAAATAACT
Source organism: Gymnocephalus cernua (assembly GCA_023631565.1). Lineage (NCBI taxonomy): Eukaryota > Metazoa > Chordata > Actinopteri > Perciformes > Percidae > Gymnocephalus > Gymnocephalus cernua. The sequence continues at coordinate 31,725,776 of CM042445.1, forward strand.
CAATGCATTTAAATGGGAAGATTTCAACTGCAGTATCTCGGCCACAGTACATGCTATCAATACGAAACTTAGGGTGCTTCGGCATGCCGCCCTAAGGCTCTACACCAAATTTGGTAAAGATCGGCCATTAGGGGGCGCTAAAGTCAACGTAGACCAGATCGGGCCCTTTTGCTCCATCGACGTCGATGGGATATTTGCATCGCAACGTACCGCAGACCTTGCAGCTCACGCCTCTCGATATTTACCGACGTTTGCCTCCACGCCGTCAGGCTTTAGGTTCCGCTTTCGCGTGCTGCCCGGGGCGTCGGGGGTGACTTGCATAGGGGACTTGGACCCCGTCATAACTGCTTGCAGTTCTAGTTTTAATTAAAATTATTTATTTTTTTATTTATTTTAATATTTAATTTAATGAATCCCTCGCTGGAGGAAATGCGAAAGATAAACATACAGGTAGATGAGATGGCAACATGAATTGTGCAAAATCAATTCGTTGAACGTGAGAATATATCAGAGATCATGACAAAGCACCACCACCAGTTATATGCATGCTTACTATAAGTTATGGTTTAAAGGATCTCTGATTTGTGAGGATGTCATTGACGTCAGACGAAAATATGATGATTAGCAGAGGATGTCCATCGTCCAAGTTGTATAGAGAAGTACTTGGGACACCTTGATTGCAGCAGTAATACAGGCCCTATTCTAAAATAAATGACTATTCAAAATGAATGACCAGAACATGCTAACGAGAATATATTAGCTTGATGAGGATGAGCTTTAATTGATGGTTAAACCAACATTAGACATAGGGAAATTCCCAGGATCAGGAATTGAGTTTGAGGGAGCCAGTATGAGCATTAGCAATAACGTAGTTCATCATAGATTTATTTTATAGATCTATTTGTGCTCCTCCTCCTCCTCCTGTTACCTGATGAAAGGTTCCTACCTAGATAGACACAACTCGAAAGCACGCCGTGAAACAAAAGACAATTGTGTCCTACGACCAAACAATCGAAAACTCTACAATTCTTATAGACCACGACCCGATACCATGATATTGCTCTACTTGCCGGCGATAAGCATGAGGCATGAAGCAAAACGTATGCAGGCAGCAGGAGATGATGAATAGCAATAAATATTGATGCAAAATATAGATGCAAAATATATCCCCCATGCACGCTGCGTGATGTCAGCAATGAACTACTGCTAATGATTGTGACCGTTACGAAAATAACTAAATATTGCGTGACGTTTCCTAATTGAGAAAGTAACTACAGGGCTCGAGAGTGCGACCAATTTGGTCGCACATGCGCCCAAATTTTATAAGGGTGCGACTAACATTTTTCCTAGGTCGCACGTGTGCACCTAACGTCCTCTCCGCTGCCTTACATGACCCATAGCATTTTCGGCCTTTATTTTGATAGGAAAGCTGAAGACATGAAAGGGGAGAGAGAGGAGGGGGGGAATGACATGCAGTAAATAAGACTTTGAGCCATGAAATGTGTTCAGTGTTCAGGGAAGCACTTTGAAACAGTAGCACCAAAGAATTTCTAATATAGGAAGAAGTTCCACTCCCTCGTTACTTCCGGGTTCTTAGTTCCACTAGAGGGCGCTCACAGGCCAGTGCAGAATGAATGGGACTCTATGGAGCTATACCCCTAAATATCCACTTTTCTCAGGATATAATTTTTTGTCTAGTAATGTGAATGTTGCATTCGAAAGGGGAGGCAAACAAAATACATACTGCTGGGTGTTAGATTTTTTTAAAGTCGCTTTTTTGTTCTAAAAAGCCTTTTAAAATGTCAATGACGTCATACACATATACGGCCAGAGATACTGCTTTACGGCGAGCTCAGCTCTATGTCGCTTCCGTTTTTCTCTGGAGGCATCGACAACACAGCTGACAGGTTAGACTCTCCCTGTCAACACACATGCTAGAAAGAGGTTTGCTAATGTTTTAACGACCACGCCGAAATATTCACTCTGACATTCTGGCTCCGCTTCGGATGCCGTCAAGCGGGATCTCCGATCGTAATCAGTCCTTCACTGACCAATCAGCATTCGTTAGCAGAATGCTAGCGTGGTATGGGCAACAACGACTCAACCTGTAAGAAATCAAAAGGGCATAAGTACTCGTTCATTCAACTTTTGACCCATAATCCATGTTGAACTTGCAAAAACTACAATCAAATCTGAGATTTCTCAACGACAATCAGGCGAAAGAGACACATTTAGCCGTCTAGCTCCATAGGGTCCCATTCATTTTGCACTGGACCGTGATCACCCCCAGTGGAACTCTGGTGGAACTCTGGTGGAACTGCAACCAAAGTCGGTACAATGGGGCTGAATGGAGAGTGGAACGGCTTTCCGTAGACGGGCTTTGGTAGCACTTTCTATTTTGAAATGTTTTACTTAAAATGTTTTAGTTTGGCAGCTCAGTGAAGCACTTTAAACATTCTTTTATACATGCAGTATGATTGTGTTTCAACTAAAAAGTATTTATCTACACCTTATTCTTGTTTAAAATCATTTACATAATATAAATGAATGTATATGGAGCGTGATATATATATATATATATATATATATATATATATATATATATATATATATATATATATATATATATATAAAAGGTGACCTTGAAATTGTGGCGTTAACGGCGACGCAAGGAAAAATGTGGGTGCACCTAAATATTGTGCTGGTGCACCTAAATAAAAAAGTTAGGCGCACCAGTGCAACCAAGGAAAAAAGTTAGTGTGGAGCCCTGAACTAAGCCTGCCCAAATATTAAAACAGTGGTTTAACGATAGAAGTGAATAAAATGTAGCATTGTGAAGAGAGGCTGAACTATACCAGCCACAAGATGAGATGATTTATTAATCCCACACTGGGGAAATTCCAGGCTACGCAGCTCAAAACAAAATAGACGTCAGAATACAAAAAACACATAATTAGACATATAGAAAAATATGCATAAGTAACCGGGGATTTATACCGTGCGCAACAAATCCGTACCTGGGGCCTCATGTATAAACGTTGCGTACGCGCGAAAAGCTTGCGTACGCTGGTTGTCACGGACACTTTGTGACATATAAAAAAAAACTTGACGTGAGAATGTGCGGGCCGTCCGCAAAGTCTTGTCAGGCTCTGTAACGTGGCGAATTTTAAGTTAAAGTGCTGAAAATCACCAAACATTACAAAATAGTTTCCACTTCACTTACTGGCGTACGTCTGTGACGTTGTCTATGAAAAACATATTTATGTCCGCTGATACTCCATAAAAGTTTGATCATTTATATGGCTAATGTTTCACATCTTTCACACTATTAACTGTTTAATCTCCAGGCTACTTAACCTGTTAAACATGAGGACGGGAAATGAATGATAAATCCACTTAGAAAATACTTTCAATCATCCTCTGTATTTCCCATAGATGAAATATATACTCACTGTGCAGCAAAAAGATCGGCACGGAAAAATGTAATAGCCTATATTACATTTTTCCGTGGCGATCTTTTTGTTAGTGTCTGTAAGTCTGTAGTTACTGAGGCTCAGACATCCATGGCGCACGGGAGGCGGGACGCACGGCTCCATCTCCCCAGGAACAAACGCTGTGTCGGGGGGGGCAAACTCATGTGATGCGTGATTGATCCTGTGGATGATTTGTAGGCTATTAAGTGAACAAGGTGTATCTTAATTCTGCACATATTTCTGTTGCTGTAGTCCTATTTACTATTTCATTATTTCATCCATGCGTGGCGCAGCAGATCCGTGCGCACTGTCACCTGCCGTGGAGACGCTGGCCTCGCTAACCTCTCCTCATCTGTGTCGGATCTCTCTCGCGCTCTAGCCTACTAACTTAAAATAAATGTTTCATCGGTGGGTTCAAACTGCTTATTGTGCGTCATTTGGATTGACGCTGAGATGCATGTTGTTCTGTAACTGGTGTGGCGCTGCCTCTATTCTCTTGATTTCCACTTCGACATTAGACATTGTTTATTAAAATTTCTGCCATGGTTCGGTGCATTCACCGCCTGGTCAACATTTGCCACTCTGGGCATTTTCTTTTATTGCTTATCCGAGATGACAAACCTCCAAACAGAAAATCATTTCTCGATCGGTGACGGGTTTTTTTTCCGTCTGCAGCGGGATAATTCGTTGTGATTGGACGAAGAATGACGTTGTGGGTGCATTTATAGTAATTTCCATATTCATTTATGGGAGGAGGCAAGGCGGGGTCGGTGGCGCGTTCATGTGCGCTCAATTTCACGTTGATTGTGATGTATAAAGGAAAGATGCGCAGGACCTGGCGTACGCCCGGTTTTATACATCTGAATATTTCTGTGCGTAGGTAGGCTACTTTTCAAGTTTTGGTCGTACGCCATCTTCTGGTATGAAAGCTGCGCAATCTTTTATACATGAGGCCCCAGGTGTGTATTGACGGACGGCGGACCACGGAGCAGACACGCAGCAGAGGGGCTGGATTTTCCAGCTGAGTTGAACACTCCGGTTCTCTGCCATGATGGAACCGGATGAAGTCGCGTTCTCGGGCGGCTCCTTGCTGTCGATTGAGGCACCATCTGCAGGAACTGCAGTTGTGAGTAGGTAACTTGCTGGATAAAATAGCGCTGCCAGTTGCTACCGTTCCTATCCCCGTGTGTCCACCAGTGCAGCGAAAAGAGTGCCAGAGAGAAATTCCTCTAGGATAGACATCAGCTGTTACCAGCTTGACACGGGCTGTGAAAGGTGAAGCGACTTTGCACTCTTTGCCTGAAATGACAGCTGCGCGGCAGAGAGAGAGAGAGAAGACATGCTGTGATTGGCTCGTGAAATTCGTGGCCGCTTCTCCAGGGGCCTCATGTATAAAAGATTGCGCGGCCTTCATACCAGAAGATGGCGTACGACCAAAAACTTGAAAAGTACCTACGCACAGAAATACTTGACATGTATAAAACCGGGCGTACGCCAGGTCCTGCACACCTTTCCTTTATACATCACAATCAACGTGAAATTGTCATTCTTCGTCCAATCCCAACGGGTTATCCAGCTGCAGACGGAAAAAAACTTCACCGAGGTTTAGGTGCTGATCGCGGAAGTGGAGGCGAGAAATGTTTTTCTCTCTGGAGGTTTGTCATCTCGGATAAGCAATAAAAGAAAATGCCCAGAGTGGCAAATGTTGACCAGGCGGTGAATGGCAGAAATTAAAAAAACAATGTCCAATGTCGAAGTGGAAATCAAGAGAATAGTGGCAGCACCACATCAGTTACAGAACAACATGCATCTCAGTGTCAGTCCAAGTGACGCACAATAAGCAGTTTGAACCCACCGATGTAATGCCATTTATTTTAAGTGTTAGTAGGCTAGAGCGCGAGAGAGATCCGACTCAGAGGAGGAGAGGTTAGCGAGGCCAGCATCTCCATGACAGGTGACAGTGCGCACGGATCTGCTGCGCCACGCATGGATGAAATAATGAAATAGTAAATAGGACTACAGCAACAGAAATATGTGCAGAATCAAGACAGTCAAGACGGCCCAGTGTTTGGTGGACCGGGTACACCTTGTTCACTTAATAGCCTACAAATCATCCACGGGATCAATCACGCATCACATGAGTTTGCCCCCCCCGACACAGCGTTTGTTCCTGGGGAGATGGAGCCGTGCGTCCCGCCTCCCGTGCGCCATGGATGTCTGAGCCTCAGCAACTACAGACTCACAGACACTAACAAAAAGATCGCCACGGAAAAATGTAATATAGGCTATTACATTTTTCAATGCCGATATTTTTGTTGCACAGTGAGTATATATTTCATCTATGGGAAATACAGAGGATGATTGAAAATATTTTCTAAGTGGATTTATCATTCATTTCCCGTCCTCATGTTTAACAGGTTAAGTAGCCTGCAGATTAAACAGTTAATAGTGTGAAAGATGTGAAACATTAGCCATATAAATGATCAAACTTTTATGGAGTATCAGCGGATATAAATATGTTTTTCATAGACAACGTCACAGACGTACGCCAGTAAGTGAAGTGGAAACTTTATTTTGTAATGTTTGGTGATTTTCAGCACTTTTAACTTGGAATTCGCCACGTTACAGAGCCAGACAAGACTTTGCGGACGGCCCGCACATTCTCACGTCAAGTTTTTCTTTATACATCACAAAGTGTCCGTGACAACCAGCGTATGCAAGCTTTTCGTGCGTACGCAACGTTTATACATGAGGCCCCAGCTCTTTAGTTTAAGCTGTTTAGTTTAAGAAGAGAGCCAAGAAATACATTAGGAAGTCTTCCTGAAAGAATTTACGCTAAGCTTCATATGTAATATCTAATGTGGAACTGTTTAAAGCAAACACCGTCATGACTTCTTGTATGCACAAAATTATCATAATGTCTGAATGAAGTGCAGTGGAGATTAATGCCTACAATCTGTATTTAATCCAGTGTTGAAAAGTACTACAAAGTACTGTATAAACCACAGAAGACAAACAGATAGTTAGTGTTCACCACTCACACTCAAAGGCTTGTCAAAAAGCAAGGGAAACTAGGACAGGTCCCTCAAAAAAAGCAGACATATCAAAAGATACATTTAAACACTTAACACATCAGTGTTTTATGTGTTAGTCTACTTTCACAAATGATATATCATAGAACTTTCAACATAACATCTGAAGGCAGGCTTTCACAGAGCTTGCCAGTCACAGTGGGTAAAATATTATGGTAAGGGGCTGCAGGCTAGCAGATGGACTTCCTTCAAATTGACTGTGAAAACATCTTGGTGTAGTTAAAAAGCCTACTGGTGTACAAAGCCTGCACGTTACTTTGATCACCACAGAATAGATTTCAGATATTCCGATGTAGCTTTGTCAAAGATAAAGGCAGATATGATCACCTACCTGGCAATTCTCTGTTTTGAATGACTGTTTGGGAAAAACAGTATGCATAGAAAAAATATTTAGTAGTGGTAAAACAGGTGATTTCTATGAGGATAGATTCATGCATTGAGATAAACGGAGAAGATCGTGGTAGTGTAGCATGAAGAACCTTTTGGTTAACCCCTTAACTCTGAGCAAGGCTTTTACAGGCTCCAAGAGGACTGAACTGTCATCTTTACAACCTGAAATCTGCTAAAGGCTTTTACATTCCACAGGACACAATTGGAGATCTAATCTATAACAAAGACACTGACAATAATAATACTGATGTTTATATACTACTTGCAGCTGAATGTCTCTATATTTCAATTATGAGACTAGAATGTTAACATCATAATAAGGAAGTTTAGTTCAGATTAGCTGTAGGGTCAGTAAATCTCATGGGAAGGACTAGGCCAGCACAATATTGAAAAAAAACCTGACATTGCGATATTTTTTTTCATGCAATATATATTGCAATATGAAAAAAGACTGTAATTTTTACAAGATGACATGAATAGCTCTATTTGGAAATAATAAATAATTCTCAACTACTGGGGTGATTTTGTAGGGGAGTGCATCTACATAGAAAATAAAAATTAAAAAGGAACTTTTCTAATGTGAACCATTTTCTTTGATGAACTTTAATGCTTTACAAACACCAAAGCAAGTAAGTGCTGTGACTACTCTTCTGAAGAGATTTTGGAGAGGGACATTATATGGTTAAATACACTGGTTGACTGATATGACACCATAGTGTTCATATAATACTATCAATCGAGGCTGAAGTGAATAATAGTAATAATATATGCATGTTGCTTCCTCTAAATTTCAGGTTGTGGTCGACTAGCAGTGCCTGCTTTGTTTGATAAATTGATCAACATTGATTGTGATTGGTGGTTTGCTGTGCATGCAGAGCCTGCATGTCACACACTAGCAACAAGAAGACTTAAATCAGTGTAAATTACGTTATATCAGACACAGACTGCGGTTATAGATTAGTGTTACGTTTCCAGCGTTGTGGCTCCGAACCGTAACGTTAGTTGGGACAGACTTATCTTTAAATGTAAATGTAAATGTACTGTATTTAAATAGCGCTTTTTCCAGTCTTAACAACTACTCAAAGCGCTTTTAGGATAACTATATTAGCTTTAGCCAGGCAGGGAACATCTTTCTGCAGTGAAAAATGGCCGGGAGATGTCGTGATAACGTTGCATTAATCAGGTGATTTAGCTTGTCTTTGCAGCGAACATAAAACATTGACTACTGCAGCTTCACTACCCATGGAGAAGTGTGTGCATCACTGTGTCAGCGGCAACTGGCGTTTACGGTGCTTTTATACCATAGACAGTTAAAGAAGTGGACCAACAGATCCCATTGCTCTGGACGGAGACGAGTGAAGTCTATTAGAAGCACTTTTCCGGTGATGGCTGAGCGTTACTGCGCAGCTGCAAACTGAGCTTGATGACGTAGATGTGACATGAACAACGTCTCTGAACGTTGTATGTCTTCGGTAGCTGTGCCAAGAGAAATCTCAATCATTCCCAATCTATCAGAGACGGAGAACGTAGGTATATGTAAGGAGATAACATAGGCACAGGCTAATTATTGATAACTAAAATGCTAGTTGACATTAGTAATTAAACTAAACAGCTAATGTAAGTCCAAACTGCCTGCGAGCTTCTCCTGTAGTGTGCGGTAATTCCTCTACTCCTCTAATTATGACACAATCGTTAGCCTATTTTTATAAAAACGGAGCCATAACGTGAGATACAAGGTAATGGAGCCTTTTATACACTATATAATTTATAAACTATGGACAAATAGAGTCTTTAAAGGCTTCGGATCTAAAGTTATTGGCTGTCAAAGTTACGCCAAAATGAATGGCAGTCAATCGGATGCTAACGGGGGGTGAGTGCTTCGTAGCATTGAAATGGCGTCATAGGAGCTACGGGATGTGGAGCGAGGCTTACCCCCTTGGTTTTCTACACACAGAGAGCCTCACTTCCCTTAACAAACCCCGTCGGACTAACATTACATCACATGACCACGCTGCCCACATGGCTACCTGTCTTAAAGGGGAAGCAGCGCCAGTAATGATCATGTAAAAGGAGAATGGTGAAAGTTTCCTTTTCTAACAAGCAGCAAAAAAGTTTTAGCGTCTACATTGCAACATCCTGCAATATGACTATCTCGCATTCGCACATGGCGAGTTAGACGATGAAACAAAATATCGTGCAGCCCTAGGAGGGACTATCAAGCCCTTAACACAACACGGTCATCATCTGCCATGCTCGAAGCTCACCTGCTGCGTCGGAGAGGGACAGAAATAGCCATGCCGTGCCGCGCTGAGGGAATAACCAGCTGTGTCTTCCTTCATCCATCCATCTATCCATCCACCTCCGAGTAGATCAGAACTTTCCTTTGCCTGTAAACTGGTTGATGCTCTGGGTTATAGGGAAGATAGAGCAACTATAGGGCCTTCAGGTGGTAATCTCCTGTAGACATACAGTATACGCTGCTGTCGTTTTTGTCTGATACTGCATTATAGTTTGCTTTATTCATTGTTTGCCATTAATGTGTTAATTCTGTGTTAGTTTCCATTCATTCCTTTATTTCATTTATTTATTCTTTTTCTGATTTAGTAGTGTATATTCGTAGGGAAATTAATCCGTCATTCAAAAATTAAAACATTCTGGAGGGAAATGATCAACAACACTATGTTCATCTTGTCTGTAAACATTCCACTTGACCCTAAGATGATTTTGTTGCACCTATCCAACAAATCTGAATCTGAAACCCAAGAATATAAATGTATTGGTTTTGCTATAGTACAGGCAAAAAGGACTATAGCTCCCATCTGGAAGAAAATGGAGCCACCTACAACTGGTGCTTGGATCAAGAATATTGTGCAATGTATGTCCATGGAGAGAATCACATATATATTGAGAGGCAAATTGTGGCATTATATGAATTAATTTCTACGTAGCAAAGATAATTTTTGGGACTAAAAGGCACGGTTATCAACTGTTCTGTATTGAACTGGTGCTCCCAAATTATTTTTGCCGATAACCAACAAAGAATGCAGGCATTCTATGATAAAGTAAATATTAATTAATGTCAATTAATTAGGCTCCATTGGCACAAAGGGTCTTAATGAAATGTCTATAGAAGGGACATAGGGAGTTGACTTTAATGAATTGGACTTTAAAGAATATAATTTTGTTGCTGCAAACAGGATCTTGTGGCTCAAACATATTTCAAACAAAACATACTTACTTATTGTCTTATAATAACAAGTGTCATTGCAACAATGGTTCTCTGATAAATTGTCAGAAACAAATGTCCTCACGGATCAATACAGAATCATCAGTCAGTGTTATTTGTGACAGAAAGTTTCTAGACTTTGTAGAATGGACTGTCTTCAGCCCTGCCTGTTGAGAATAAACCAACAACATTGAGAGCAGCTCTGCCTCTGACTAAAGTCCAATCTCATGTTCTCATTTCAAATGAATTAGCTTCCATTAAAGAGCTTTCCCCAAGTTAAATGTGATAGGAGCAATGAATCCCCATGGTGAGCTGTGTTTGCAGCAGGATTATAAGATATCTGTGTGGTAAGACTCATTAAAAACAACTGAACATGAGTGAGTGTCTTCAGTTCACCCACCATTTCACTGAAGTGATATTATTTTCTTGTATTAAATGCCATTGTTACAAATCCACTGTAGAACAATCTATTAGAAGGTGGAACAGTGGAGAATGATACTTTTATCCACAAATGAAAATGTCTATACGTGTTTGCGTTCTCCAGCCGCACTGTCACCTCCATCTCCACCTCCGCTGGGCAGACAACCCCTACGTGTCCGGGACTGTCCACACCAAAGACTCTGCTCCAGGTCTCATCATGGGTGCTGGTGAGTCTCCACAGCAAAAATAACTTTGAAATGTTTTTAAAGTTTGGTCCGTTTTATCTATATAGCCCAGCATCACAAATGTTTCTCCCGGGGCTTTACAATCTTCAGGTAAGGAAAAACTCCACAAACCAAACCTTTTTAACGGGGAACAAATGGAAGAAACCTCAGAAAGAATAATATACTTTAGCCCTAATATACTGTATATTAGGGCTGTCAATCGATTCAAATACTTATCGCAATTAATCACACATTTTTGTTCTAAATGTACTTTTAAAAGGGATTGTTTTTTACTCAACTTACTCCGGGGGTAACCCAATACATCTAGACAGCACATGCATATAACTTTAGTCTTATTGAGAGAACTGTTATGTCCTTCACTCTTTCATGTTACTAGATATAACAATGATAACCCGAACTACGACGGAATATTAACCGTTATTAACACAACAGCATGTCTTTACAGCAGCATGGCTAACACCAACAAAGCAAGCTAAAGTTACCCACAATCCATCAGGTGTATCTCAACTGCAGATATGACAGTAGCCCAAAATACACAACAAGAACCGTCTGGAAGGGCTTTAATACTGACCTTGTGCATTTGTTATGATTGCATTAAACTCATCAAAAACTAGTGAGTCGGCTTTGCTAACACAGCCAAACATCAAGACACAGCAAGTCAGGTAATAACACTTATCCAGCAGCAAGATGGCCAGATCTGCATCTGTCTTGCAGTCTTTTGTGACCAAACATTGGCCAAGTGTGACTAACCATTCTCATTGGTCGCACCGGTGCCCCTGCAGGTCTGTCTCTGTGTGTGGATGTGTGTAGCGTTGGGCTACCACCATTCTTTCCATTTGGTAAATTGCTTTAAGAATAATCAAAAAGTAAAGCCCCTAAAATAGTTCGAAGAGGGAAATCCTCAAACCTAACCTAAACTGTGTCTCTGTTTGGTTATCTACTGGCTAGTCTCCTCACATCGGTTCTCTCCACTTCTATGTTCTTCCCTGACTGTTTTCATTCTTGTTGTTGCATGCCTCATATGAGACTCCCTGCCTGATTGTAAAAGTCTTCATCTCTCCCTCAGGTAACCTTGGCTCCAAACTAGTAGAGTATAAGGAAGAGATGTACATAACTTCAGACTGCGGGAAGACTTGGAGACAGGTACATTCTGTTTGTCTTTTCCCTTGTCTTCACTCTCTCTTTGCTGTTCCTAGCCTTCTCTACACTTTCCCTCTGCACTCATGAAAGTTACTAGACTGATCTGCCGGTGATTTGATTTCTCCCTGCAGCTCAGGCTGGAAACCTGTACGTTTATCTCTCCTGCTTCCATTACAAATTTGCGGGGACCAATCACAAACTGGCTTATCTACCTTGCGCGCTATTGGACTGACTTATAACAATATATTATTACATTTAGTAATAGGATTTTCTTGTCATTTTACCTCGAACTTTCTACTTTAAGGTTTTCGAGGAGGAACATCACATCCTGTACCTGGACCACGGTGGGGTCATTGTTGCCATCAAGGACACCTCTATTCCACTCAAGATACTCAAGTGAGATTACTGTTACATTATGTCAACATATTAATAGCAATCCTTACTACGGTAACACATCCTTTAACAGGATGAGATCATATTATGTAAGCAATATCACACGAGAGGGAGTACTGTTTTATTGAATATCAACACTGCTGTGCTTTAGTAATAGGCACAAGGCCTTTTGCTTTTATACAACAGTTCTACAAGCACCATTTATTAGTTAACAGTACAAAGCCAAACAGATTACGATTGGTTTGTTTTATAAATATTAATTTGTCTCCACCAACACAAGTAGTCCCGCAAATGGACTAGGACTAGACTGTTGCCCAGCAGCACATAAACATTTCCCTGTTCACTAGCTTGCTACTTTTTGTAAGCTAGGTCTACATATTACTGCAGACCAGCAACTTTGTATAATGACCATTTATCTGTGCAACCAGTGAAATAAGATTCTGTTGTTGACAGTTGCTTTGGTGGCATCTGTGATTCTGACGAGTTGAAGGGCAACTATTTTCCTATGTGTTTGTGTCTAAGTGACTGATGGAAACAGCAATCTTTGAAATTGGTCCAGTATTAAGACTGCTGCAGTCGGCAGCAGCAAAACAAGCTGCAATGTAAGTTATTTAATTTCCGTCCACCAAAAGTGCTCGTTGTACCACTGACATGCTCAGCTTATCGTTCTAGTATCAGTATAGAAATAATCCCTACAGAGGATTTAGATTTAGATTCAACTTTATTGTCATTGTGCAGAGTACAAGTAAAAAGACAACGAAATGCAGTTTGTGTCCAACCAGAAGTGCAAAAAAAAGCAGAAAAGTGCAATGTCATATTCAAGTATAGACAGGTGGCGCATAGGCAGGACAAGAAATATATTGCAGTTATAAGATCAGAATAAATATGGCTATGTAGGCTAATATGAACAGTGTGTGAACAAAATGTACAGATATGTGCAATGTAGTAGCAGTGAGGATGACCTTTTAGTTAACCCTCTGGGGTCTAAGGGTGTTTTCAGACACAGATGATTTTGGCATGCTCTGATATTGTTGTCAATTTGAACAAATCAAAGCAGTATATTTAAAGTACCATCACTTTTTTTCTATTCAGCACAAGTTCAGCTAGAATAATATCTAAGTACAATGTATTTCATGATTGTACTTTTTTCCCTTCAATAACTGGTAAATAAACAAGTTGTAAAAAGTAGTTTTAGAAGAATGCTGGTATTTGTGATAAATGTTTTGGTCCCTTGAGGTGATTGTGTGAAGTCTTAGCAGATTACTCGCGGAAGTCTTAAATTCAATATTCTTAAAATAAGGCCTTAAAAGTCTGACATTTCGTTCACAAAGTATTACATTTCGTTTACAAAGGTCTTAAATTATTTCTTGTCCTTTCGTCGGATTAAATAAATTCACATTGTGTTATATCAGTCTACTTTTATTTTTGTAATTTGTAATTGGCAATTAGTTTAATTTCCACAGCATATATTGTAGTTACTGTTTGTACAGATCTGAGAATGTTCCTTTTTAAAAGTACACATACAGACACAATAATCTACTTTCAAAAGCACAGTGTGGGACCTGTAAGTACGGAAGCGTATTGCATTCACCATAGAAAAAAAAAATGTAGACACCTTATCTCGTAATTTTGAGAAAAGATCTCGTAATTTTGAGAAAAGATCTCGTAATTACGAGATAATTTTAAACACCTGGAAGCGGCATATCTAGTTGGGGACATTCTAAATGCTTAACGTGGTTTAATGTACCTAAATGATAATGATCAATGATTACCAAATTTCTCTATCACACTGCTCATCATAACCACGAAAAACTGTCAAATAATCTAACCCAAAGTCCATTTATGGATCTGCTTCACAACAGGGCAGCGGAGCGGCTGGGTGTTGACTCTCTACGGTTCTCATGGTAGAGTCAACCCCCAGCCGCTCCGCTGCTGTAATTACAAGATCCTGATCTCGTAATTACGAGAGGTGTCTACATTTTTTTTTCTATGGTGAATGCAATACACTTCCATATGTAAGAGCAGCTTAATCCCTTATATGAAAAAATAAATACAGATATGTTTTTGACAGTCATGCCTTTTATGTAGATTTAGTACTCCTGGGCACTGCCAAGGTGCTGTTGAGCAAGGCACCGAACTCCCAACTGCTCGGGGCGCCTTTCCATGGGCAGCCCCCCCCCCCCCCCACTCTGACATCTCTCCATTAGTGCATGTAGAGGTACTGAGCATATGTGTGTAATTCAGGCCTGTGTGTAATGTGTGCTCTACAACAGAGTGAAAATGTTGTAATTTCCCTTGCGGGATTAATAAAGTATAAATGATTATTATTATTGTTATTATAAACTTTGGAGCTTAAGGCTTTAACAAGGTCTCATTCTACTAGATTTGTTGTTGATATGTACATGATTCCTATAAAATACCAATGCCGTGATTTTTGAATATGCAATATGTTTTGAATAATACAGGAGAATAATAATAATAATAATAATAATAATAATAATAATAATAATAATAATAGTAGTTTCCTCTACATGAATAAAAGACATTTGCACTAAATCGAAAGGTTGGCAGCCATGCTTATGCTACAGCAGATAATCACATGTTTAATTTACTAAGACTCTACAAAACACTTTAAACGGTTTTAATTAGGGCTGGGACGGTATAGATTGTTTCTTACCATGGTGAAAAAGCAACGTATCACAGCGATATGGCGGTTAACTGCAAGCCCCCTGTTACGAGAGTGGCGTAAGGCAGAGCGAGAATGGCAGGGTGTCTTAAAGGTGCAGTATGTAAGCCTTCTAAAACTATCTTTCTGTCATATATCTGCTGAAACTGATGTTCCAGTAGAACTACATGAAGCAGGTCATTTAAAATAAATCCAGCTCCTCTGGCTCCACCTACAGCCTGGAGTGAGATTTACAAAAATCCACCGCTCCCTGTTCAGATGCACCAATCAGGGCCAGGGGGGGTGTCTAACTGCATGTCAATCACTGTTCATGCACACGCATTCATTCTCCCTTGTGGGGGGAAGGGCTTCGGAGACCGTTTTGGGCTTTACCAGAAAGGGGGGAGGGACTGAGAAGATGTCAGTGTTCAAATGTTTTGGCTAAGTCCTGGATCTTCACAATCCTACCTACAGCACCTTTAAGTGAGTAATGTCAGTGCCTGTGTGATCGTGCAAGGAGAGCGAGCTGTAAGAGTTGCGTATGATTGCAGCTGTGATGAAAAGTGAGAGGAAAAAGACATAGCAAAGATGATGTAAAGTGAGTTAAAAGTGAACAATAAAACAACAAGCTTGTCAATACTGCCGGTAAAGTGAAGGGTGTTACCCCCGAAATAACATCAGCTTAAACTTAAACTACAACATATCTTGCAGTACAATGTTTCTATTTCAGCTCAATGTGAGTCATTACTGTGTTTGCTGTCATTTACAGTCTTACTGCTTTCTCTCCTCTCCTTTGGTCTATTTTGATCTATCAGTTCAGAAAGCTCTATGCAATAAAGTAAAAATTCCGAGGGCGGCAGACGCTTTGCAGCACAGCAGTCTAGCGCTGAGTAGAAAGAGAGCAGAGAGGGCGACTCGGCAGTCCGCTAACTTGTTGCTCTCTCTACCAATATAAGCTGTTCTGTTTTAGGCTACAAAACGTGCATGTGGGCAAACATTCAACCGTGTTGTTTTGTTGGGATTAAGCTATAAGCAGAAGGAAACTCCACTAGCTGCTAGGCTAAAGTGCAATGGTAAAACACTGCAGTGGCAACGTTAATGTGTCCACCTCAGCTGAGAATAGAGAAACATCTTTGCCTTCCTTACTGTGTATTATATTAAATATTTCCTTTAGAAATAATTCATAATAATCAGACACACAAAAGAAATCCCCTGTGCATGTAATCGACTGTCCATTAACTCTCGTGCAAAGCTGAAGTGACGAGTACTTAAGCATGTGAAGTTTTTTTTCTCTGTAATCTCTTGAATATAAGATAGAAGACAGTTGATTAGGATAACTAAACAATGATTATTGTTTTCATTATATTTCATATCACAATCTGTTCTCCTGTAACTTTCACCAGCAAAAAGTTAAATAAAATAAAAATGCAGCGACAACGTCACGTCACCGCCGGTATTGCGCTAATGCGGTTATCGTCACAGCCCTTGTTTTAATTGACAAGGGGCAGGGTTTGAAAAATGGTCAGATCCTAGGAGTCATTACTTATTATTAGTCATTACTAACTCTAGTGCAAGGCTGTTTTAAAAACAATGATGCCCCATTGAGACTTATTAATGTGGTGATTGTGAACACTGTCTGTTTCTCACAGATTTAGTATTGATGAAGGACGGACTTGGACTGTTCACAACTTTACCAGCACCTCTGTGTTCGTCGATGGACTCTTAAGTGAGCCAGGAGACGAGACCCTGGTTATGACGTGAGTGAAACCCCAATTTCTCAAAGAAAAATGTTTACTTTCAAACTGCTGTTTGAATAATAAAATGAAAGTCATAGGTGCAGTTTAATCTTAAATGTTGTGAAGACATCCTGACAAAAACACTTCCAAAATCTGAGCTTCCATTAGAAGTAGAAGTGTAAATTCTAATATATTGACTCAAGAAATCTCTGTGGAATGATACATTAAACATACAGTACATCTCCAATAGGTCAAACCTTCTGTCCACCTTTTACACATCCTAGAGCACTGCCTGCCCACACACTACATTCAAGGGAGTTCAAATTTCTCTCCCATCACAACAATTCCCTCTCGGTCTGTTGGAGCACGGCGCCCAATTTCATGACGTTAACAGAAGCTGGTCACTCTTGATTTCCTGCAAAGCTGTGCTTTCTCTCTTCGCCTCCAGAAAGTTTGATTGCCTTTACAGCAGAGGTTGATGGGAGAGGAGGCCTTTATGCATGCTCTGCTCTCCCTCCCTGTCTCACTTTTCTCCACTCTGACATTTTATTACTAGGTGCAGAGCATTTTTGCACTCCTGTGCACTGTGTTTCGGTCTCCCTTTCTTTGTTTGTGTCTCTGCTGGACTCTTTGTCAGGCTCCACTATGCTTAGTTTAGCACAGCAGTCTAGGGCAGGTTGTTTTAGTAGGCCGTCATTAGGGTTGGGTATTGTTTGGGTTTTTTCCCGATACCAGTGCTAAAGCGGTCCTTTTAAAATGGTGCCGGTGCTTAAATGGTGCCTGAACCGATACTTTTTAAGAAAGGTTAAAAAAAAAATAAGGGTACTATACAACAGTCGGTGACATTTAAGAACAACTTGTTTATTACTAAGGCAAGGCTCCAGAGTGTGAACAATTTGGTCGCACATGCGACCAAAATTTGTAAGGGTGTGGCTAAAAGTTTTCCTAGGTCGCACCAGTGCACCTAACGTCCTCACATCCGCTGCCTCTCCACGAACGAAGCAATGTCGTTTATATCGGTATGGTTTAATGTTGCGTTACATGACCCATTTCTTCTGTAAAGCCGTGCCTGTGTTTGGATCTCTCCGCGCAGTCCCGCCCCCATTCACTCACACACAGCACCCCTGCAACATGGAGAGACACAGCGCTGGTCCACACTGCGACATTTGTCTACAGTTTTAATTGTTAACACAGCTCTATATTGTTAAGCATGAGAGGAAAACCTGTATTTGTAGTTCCTCCGCTGGTAACTCTTTGTTAATGCGGCCGCCACGGCGAAAAACACAGACAGTTATTGAATGCAACTAACTTCAGTTCATTGAGTAATAGCGTGTGAGACGGAGCCTGCTGGACCTGGCCACATTATCATAGGTCATAAAAATGCAGCGCAGTGACGATACAGACATTACATACACAAGATGTGTGTAACGCTGCTGACCCGCCATAGCGCATTCGACCCGTGCTGGACCCGTTCATCATGAGTCAGCCGTCACTCTGTGAGTAGCATACGCTTCAGTCCATCGCACTTTCCCTCTCTCTCTCTCTGTCTCCCTATGTCTATCTGTTTTTTTTGGGGGGGGGGCATTTTTGCTCTTTATTTTGATAGGAAAGCTGAATACATGAAAGGGGAGAGAGAGGAGGGGGGGGGGGGGGGGGGGGGGGTGACATGTAGGAAAGGGCCCCAGGTCAGAGTCAAACCTGGCTCGCTGCGTCGAGGACTAAACCTCTATAGTCTATATATACTAGGGCTGTTGGAACGAATGCCGAAATTCGATTATAATTTGAATAGTAAAAAAATCAATACTATTCGAATGCTGAAATTACTATTCAAATGTGACTTTTTTTATAAATATGTTGGCTAACGTTAGCTAATCTCCCTCTTCTCGCCTTGGCCTACCCGTATGTGTCACTCATGTCACGTCTTATGTACAATAAGTTAGCGGGAGTGAGAAACACAAGGCATTGTGAGGTCTAAGATAACATTACATACCGTAACGTTAGTACAACATTACAGAGGTAACTTTACGTACCGAGTAACGGTAGTACAATCAGTCCCTCCAGAAAAACACAGTTTTTTTGTGATTGTTGCGGGCAAAAATCCTTGATTATGCGGCACGTTTTCTTAAAAAATGCGATGGAATATGCGGGATATTTATGCCATTTTATGCGATGAAATTGCGGGAACTTGCAAAAATTGCAGGAACTTGCGGGAACTTGCAAAAACTGCGGTTTGATGAAAAAGAGAAAAAAAGGTGATTTCCCCCAACACAGTGTTCTAACTAGGTGAAATGACGTCACTTCATCAGGGTACCCCCAGGATCCTCCAACTTAAATTCAAGGCATTTTAAGACCTTTTAATACCATTTCAAATTAAATTCAATGCCAACTTCGTACCCATTCCGTAAAATCTGTATACATTTTTCAACCCTAGAAAATAAGTAAGCTACTTGAATTAAATAAAACATTTTATTTAAATTATCAGTCATATTTAATACAATTTTTAATTATAATATAATCCAACAAAATAAGATATATTACACTGCATAATGAGCACTTTTACTTTTGGTACTTAAGTATATTTTGATAATACTTTTGTACTTTAACTTAAACGTACAATATGTAACTTTCTGCCGCTATGGGGTCTCTCAACCAAAACAATGGATTGTAAACACGGACTTTTGATGACGTTGGTAAGTTGCGTGGAATTATGGGAGTTGTACTTTTTAATGTTAAACACCTTCGCCGATTAGAATGCATCTGTTCACGTACAAGTTTACCCATTCAAATGTATTCACTTTACGTTTAGTAACGTTTATTCATGTCATTCTAATAACATAGCTGCATTTCCCCAACATAATTACGTTTTTCTTGATTCAATCTATATTGGTAGCTGACCAGTTAGCTAGCTAGCTAGTGAGCCAGCAAGCTAACGTTAGCCAGCAGCTAAAACACAGTGACTATCACAATATATTTCACATGTCACTGTCCCGGGGTGGGACGGGGTTTGTTGTAACGCTAGCTAGTTACTCAACGAGGCTGAGAGACAGGTGTGGGTGGGGATTGCCGGGGGATGGCGAGCCGAGGATGGCCGATGTGCAGCAGAACATCTCCAAGCTGCCCGAAACGATCTCCCCCTTCACTTTTCTTTATTCTTAACTATTCGTTTTGGTGCTTGTCGGGTTAATTTAGCTAACTGTAAAGACAGCTAAACGCGAAGAGGTGAGAAATTCGGCAGGGAGGAGATTTTCAGCACGAACACCGGTTGTTAAGGAGCTTGTCTGACCCAGAACGCAGAGAAATCACAATGACAACGAAAAGCAGTTTTAAAGGTTTAACGAAGCAAAGGGTACTCAGAGAATCACTGCAGGCAGTGTCTGGGTGATGGAAAAACTCCTGGCTGGTCTGAGGCTTGTGGCGAGCCGACAGGGAAGAGTCCAGGTCTTTATGGGACACGTGGGGAACAGGCAGAGACGAGCACATGGAGGGTTTCCCAAGTTGGAGTCCGAGGCTGGAGGGTAAAGGCCCGTTCACATAGGACGCGGCATGCGCTGCGCTCGCCGCTAGGTTGTCCTTTTCCCAAAATAACTTTCGTTGTGCTTGCCGCGGGGCTCAGCGGGCTCAGCGCAGAAGAGGCAGAGTTACGAAATTTACGTCATACATGCGACAATATTTAAATCACGTCACGTCTGCATCCGGTGTTGACATCAGATGTGCGTTACATGCGACATTGTGTATACACCTGTGATTTGGTGGCGAAGATGTTTCTTTCTGTCAACCAAAAGAAAGCCTTGGCAGTTGCCCTGATTGAGAGGAGGAGGAGACGGAGGAAGGCAGCCGCAGCAACAAGGGTGTGGGTGCACGAGACCCTCAGATCCAGACAGCAGTTGGGGGAATTCCGGCTGGTGAAGGAGCTCCGCACTTTGACCGGTTCCAGCGCTACTTTTGGCTCAACAGGGAGCAATTTGACAGTCTGCTGACGAGAGTCGGTTCTACGATTTCCCGGATACGAACAACATTCCGATAGTCCAGTTCTACAATGTGTCTCTCCCTGACGTGTGGCTCCAGAAAAGACAGTATGGAAAAGTACTTCCAAGTACTTTGTTGGTCTGCCCCTGCACCACTTTTTTGTCTCTCTGTTGCCTCCTCTCCTTTATGTACCTGTCCCTTAGGTTCTTCCACCTTTTCTTACACTCCTCTAAATAGAAAAAAATAAATAAATGTCTTCTTTTAAAACAAACATGTTCACATAATGTATAGTAACTGATGTGTATGTGGGAGCATATCTGTAAATGAATGAAGGGTAGGGGAGAGCCGGGACAGTTGAAACACTTTTTAATTAAACGTAATTTACAAAGTGATGGTATCGCACTGAAAGCTAATATTTTGTCACTAGCAACCTCGACCTGTCATCTGTCAAATAACATGCATTTTCAGCTTTGAACAAAACCGTTCAGGAATTATTACAGCAACAGTGGGGCGTGCGTAATGTTTCATAGATTGTTGCTGGGCTTTACGTCTTTGTGAATGTCTGTTAACAACTCATCGGCGTCATCATGAAGCGTGTATGAAGCGGTTATTGAAATATCATGCACTGTGGATGATTCTGCCATTTTTTTTATAGCTAGAACAGTAGGTGTTCCCATTAATATTTTTATTATGTATGTCTATTGTGGAAAATTTCGTTTTTTACGTGGGTTATGGACACTGCACTCACTCCAAATAATTATTTGGAGTGCAGTGCCCATAACCCACATAACCCGCATGTAGTCAAACCTTTAAATGAAAAACACTCATTAATAATCGAAACAATGTAACCGCTAATGAAGTTTACTTTCGACCATCAAAACTGGTTTATCGCCTGTAACTCCGTGATAAAAGGAAATAACAGGAAGATATTTGGCTGATAGAAGGAGGTTAACATGCTCTATGCAGGGCTGGACTGGCCATCGGGCATACCGGGCATTTTCCCGGTGGGCCGACGCACTTTTGGGCCGAATTGCCGATATAATTTATAGGCCTTTGTTTTAACTTTTTATTTTTTTGGGCCGCGCCGGCCCATAGATAACTGACAGCGGCCCATTCGGTAATTGTACAAAAGTCCGTCTGTCAGGACTGATTGTGGCTGCATGCCGGGGGGTAGCGCGGACACGCGCCTTAC
The DNA here is from genome assembly GCA_023631565.1 of Gymnocephalus cernua. Classification (NCBI taxonomy): domain Eukaryota; kingdom Metazoa; phylum Chordata; class Actinopteri; order Perciformes; family Percidae; genus Gymnocephalus; species Gymnocephalus cernua. The sequence continues at coordinate 31,747,714 of CM042445.1, forward strand.
CGCGAGCGGGCGCACCCGCCACACGGAGAGAAAAGTGGGAGAAAGAGAAAAGAGACTGTGTGCGTCCAGAAGATAATCAGTTGAGCTCGCGTGTGTGCGTCTTTGAGAACTGTAAGTCCCATAGCTTACGTTGTCAGTTCATTTGGGCCTGTTGTTGTATTGGTCTGTAGTTCTTTTACATTGAAGTAAGTTAGCTGGTAATTTCGATGTTTGTGTTAATCACCTGTTAGCTACTTTGCACGTGGCTGTTGATTTATAATGCAGATTGTTGAAAGCTCTTGCTCACGTTTGTATTTAGCTACATTATTGTATTATTATTGTATTGTATTATGCTGCAGTAGTTACATTACATTGATATAGTGTAATTAATAGTGGGTTTGTTGTTGTTTGCTAGCCTATATGTATACTTCATATGCATTGTGTATGGTAGCCTTCACAATGTTATTTGTTTCTTTGCAGAACCACACACAAATACACAGCCATAGCAGAGCTACCCACGCCCATTTTGTACTGTTGCCTTATGTAATAAAGCGTCAAGAGTGATAATTGTCTCCGTCCGTGTTTTAACTGACATCTCTGGGGCGAAGTTGGAAACCGGAATTAGCTCAACTACAGTCCTAAGCTAGACCTAACCCAATCAAATCCAGGAACACCCTTCCCCACTCCCGGCCCTGAGACACGAGCTGTAAACGTTATAATATGCTGGAAGTTTAGCATCCACGTTAAAATGGACAAACGACCACGGAACCCCATACACAAGGGATGTGTACAGAAATTACGGGAGAAAAAGATTAAGAATCTACAGGCGAATGCCTCAAAATGTGCCAACATGTCTGACATGTTTGGGGCTGTAGTAGCTGCTTCAACATCAGCATTAGGCTACCTGAAGTAGAGGAAGGAGGAGAGGTGGCTGGCTATACAGAGAAGCAGAAACAACATCATGATGACAGGGTAGAGGCCGAGGAGGAGGAGGAGAGCGACCATGACAGGGCCACGGGAGAGAGAGGGAGGAACAGGTGGAAGAGAGAGTAGGCCTAGTTGACAACGGTATGAAGTACGTGAATTAACAGGTTGTGTGTGTGTGTGTGTGTGTGTGTGTGTGTGTGTGTGTGTGTGTGTGTGTGTGTGTGTGTGTGTGTGCGCCTCACGTCATAATGACAACAAGCAGTTTGGCAGTAACATTAAAGTTAGTGGCTGTCAGGTAACCTAACTGTTTAAGGGTTGGCCTGTTGGGTAGCTGAAGTCTGTGATCTATACAGCCTGTTCTACTAGGCTCATGTATACTATGTATACAGCCTGTTCTACTAGGCTCATGTATACTATGTATACAGCCTGTTCTACTAGGCTCATGTATACTATGTATACAGCCTGTTCTACTAGGCTCATGTATACTATGTATACCGCCTGTTCTACTAGGCTCATGTATACTATGTACAGCCTGTTCTACTAGGCTCATGTATACTATGTATACAGCCTGTTCTAGTAGGCTCATGTATACTATGTATACAGCCTGTTCTACTAGGCTCATGTATACTATGTATACAGCCTGTTCTACTAGGCTCATGTATACTATGTATACAGCCTGTTCTACTAGGCTCATGTATACTATGTATACAGCCTGTTCTACTAGGCTCATGTATACTATGTATGCAGCCTGTTCTACTAGGCTCATGTATACTATGTATGCAGCCTGTTCTACTAAGCTCATGTATACTATGTATGCAGCCTGTTCTACTAGGCTCATGTATACTATGTATGCAGCCTGTTCTACTAGGCTCATGTATACTATGTATACAGCCTGTTCTACTAGGCTCATGTATACTATGTATACAGCCTGTTCTACTAGGCTCATGTATACTATGTATACAGCTGTCTCTCTACATTGCCCAGAGATTTAAACTAAATGAATTATACCTTAACTTAGCTGACATTTCTCTCTGTTTCTCACTCTTTTAAATGTTACCTTGTTAGAGTAAATCTTTCTTGTTCATTGGTGTGGGTCAAGGCAACATTTTGATTGACTTTACTGACAATACACTTGTATACTTAAATGTTGTTAAATAATTTGAAATTATACTTTAAACTTTATCTTTGGCAATGATTTGCACTTGAGTATGGACATTGTGTAGGCTACCATATGGCCTCCAGGTCGCCAATCAAAAGTGAGTGAGTACACTGCTTCTCTTTTCCAGGGCATGTACTACTCCCAGCTTTATTGTAGCTTTTGGGAAGGGTTATGGTTATGGTTATTGTAGTTAGCAGACACTTTTGTCCAAAGCGACAAAATATGAATCTTACAATGGTTAAAATGAACAGTAAACAGTTTTTAAAAGTTGCTAAGCCAATATTAAGCAAAATAGTAATAATAACAATAATGGCAATACAATATCAAATATCAATAAAAATAATAAAAAATACCATAAATATACAAATCATAACTCTAGGAATGAATTAATTATTTAAGTGTAAGATCAACAGATAAGTCTTGAGACCTCTTGAAGGATCCCAAACCATCACATGAACGCAGAACACTAGGCAACTCATATCATAGAATGGACGCATATTTTAAGAGGACTGTCTGCAGGGAATGTCTCTGACCAATCACGGTGGGTGTGGGCCGCTTGGGCCAAAAATGCCCGGGCCGATTTTTTGTCCCAGTCCAGCCCTGGCTCTATGTGTTGACCTGAGGAAGTCTGTCTGTCATCACTGCACTCGGAGAAAACTGGAATGTTTCATCTGTCCCGCGTTTCAACTGTCCCAGCTCTCCCATCATGTTAATGTTGGTTTTGGGGTAAAAGTGTTAGTAAATGTATTTGTTGACATCAGCCTGCCCAGGGACTACACTGGAAACCTGGTAAAATGCATCTCTCCTGTCTAAGGTTAATGTAGGCCTATATTGTACATTGTCCCTGTTTAAAAATAAATAAATGAAGAAAATGAAGATGAAGACGTGTGAATTATTTTAATTTCTAAATAAGATGGTGCATTTTAAAACTACGTGTCATTGCATTTTACATACATAAGAGGTCTGCAGTCATTGCAGTCGGGTATAATAAATCTAAGATATGAGCCTAAATCATCATCCATTCATACTCTGGAAAACACTTTGTTTAATAGCCTACATATGTAGTACAATTAATTCCTCCAAAACTGGAGTTTACGTACGCTTGTTAATGGGTAATTATTCTGTGTGAAGGCATATTACCTACTTCAATGAAAACGAACATGACGTGTCAATCAGTCCAAACATATTTTACATAATGTAAACATACAAATACAAATATATCTTACAAGTACCTGTATGGAGCCATATATAGGCTAATCAACTTGGTATTTGGTTTTTGCAGCTCACAACAGTAGGCTACAGTTCTTCTCCATTGCTTTGGCACATTTCTCAGATCAGTAATGCTTATACTTAACATATATGGAATAGTGCTCACGTGCATTGTTCATTAGACTATACTTACAGTGAACTGTTAAATATGGACAACAACACAAAGCAGTTTCACTATCTTGGAATAAACAATGGCAAATATATGGACTTGTCAGCTTGATTATGTCATTGGTATAAATAGGCTACTTGCTGTTCCGTTTGTGGATCCACGTGCATTCTGTGTTGTTTTTGGTTTTTGAAAGCATAGGGTGCTTGTGACTTATGTCACAGCGCACCGCGGCTGCTCTTGCGCTTGCCGCGGTCAAAGTTGAACCATGTTGAACTTTGACCGCAGCAAGAGCAGCCGCGTTGCGCTGTGACGTGCTTTCACGTGTCTGAAAAAAACTAAAACAACATGTTTAACCTTGGCCGCGGCACGCGCAAGAACTTTGCTCAGCGCAGCGGCAGATCAGCTGTTGTGCGCGCAAGCCATACACAATAATGGGTTTCATAGCGCAGCGCTGCCTCTTGCGCGTCCTATGTGAAACGGGCCTAAGGCTGGAAGCAGGCAGGCAAAGCAGAGGAGGCAGCTGGGCAGAGCGGTACTAGAATGATACACAGGGTTATTGAAGCTCAGGGAACAGAGGCAAAACCAGAGTTAGGCAAAACAATTTAAACTAGAGTTTGACTGAGAGCCAAGTTACCACATGGGTTGTAGATAACGAACTGGCGCCGACAAGGTGATCAGCCCGGGTTTTAGTATTGCAGGGGTGAATCATGAAGATGAGCTGCAGCTGTGAAAACCGGCAAGGCTGTGTTGGATTGGCCACGCCCCTAGACCTACTCCCCTCAGAACACTGCTCCAGCACTCCAGGTGGACAAACACAGAACACACAGACAAACAGGGAAAACAAAAACCACCCAACTAAGGGTGGAGAGAGAGCAACCCATAACACCGGTAGCTCGCGCTAACAGAGACTAGCTAGCATTAGCTATGGATGGCTGGTGTTGCGACTCGGATCTGGGTCTGATATGGTCCGTTTCCTGACGCTTCATTAAACTGCCGTTAGCGTCATAAGCACCCGGCACCGGAGTTAAGTGCTGTATAGTACTTATACTGTATGGATTGCTGTAATGGTGGCTGGCTGTTGGCTGGCTGTGGGCTAACGGTAACTGGCTAACTAGCTACATGTCCGGCTGTGTTAGCTGTTATCTCAGGCAGACAGACCGGGTGCTAACTGGCTAAATTAGCATTAGATTAGTTGTCTAATCTATACAGCTAACGTTAACAGGGCTCTCAAGTGTCACGCATTGAGCGTGACAGTCACTCATTTCGGTCTTTTGTCACGCACTCCCGCCACACATTGTATTTCTCACGCAGAAAAACTATTTATAATATATTTAATATGCCGCAGCGCCCAAAATGTCTCTGCCCGCGCCGCTCTCACTATGGAACCGGCAGAAATCAAGCGTCTCCCCTGGAGATCTTAGTCGAGCCTGCCGCTTATCAATCAGCCAATCAAAAAAAACAAGGAAAGGGGCTACACCAGACGCGGCTTCGGCTCGAATGTTTTGAGTGTAGCCCTGAATGTATTTTGAAAAGTTGACTGACAAATATGAAACGTGGCTTAGTGTCCACTCTCACTGTAAAAAGCTGCAGCTTCAGGTTTATCGATGCGCTGCGCTGCGGCAGATGTGACGCGTTTGAGCTCCGTTAATTCTGCCGTATAGTTTCTGTTTTCCACCTCCGGCGTAGAGCAGTGTTCAGCCACTTCACTAAACTTTGTCTCATTCAGAGACCAGAGACCCAGACGGGGATCTATGGTCTGTCAGAAGGTCTGAGGTCTACCGTATCAGCAGAGCAATCACGTAATGCACAGCAGACTATTGTGCAGGTGGATTATTTTCTGAAATATTGTGACTTTATTCTTGTAATATCCTATTATCACTTTATTTTTCACAAAATATCACATAACATGGGATGAGTTATATTTTGAATGTGCAAAAGTTTTGGACATGAGCAGAAATCTTGCTCAAACACATCTGAAATATTAAAGTCCAGGGGTTTATTAATCCATTAAAATGAATAATGTATAATTGAGGTGAATAATTGTCAAATGCACATTTAAGGAGGTTACTTCCCCAACAAAAGATGCAAAAAGAGAAGGTAAGAGTAAATGATGCCTAAGCTACATGTATGCTGACTCAGATATAATTAGGAAAGTTGATCCAAAGGAAAATAAATAGTTGAAAGCAATACAGAATACCTGAGAGCCTTACTGCAATATATTCCATTATGTTTTTATATTTGAATTGTAATTTGTGTCCCTTTACATAAAGATATTTCCAGCATATTGATTCAGAAAAAGGTACTAATAGGTGCATAGAAATTCACCACAATGCAGGAAATGAAGTGTTTAATGCTCAACATTTCCTGTCCTCTTGGCTGCCAGGCCAGCTATGATTATTGGTGCCATCTAACTAACATCTACAAACTGGAAGCTATAATGAACATACACTGGCTATTAACAAGCTGGGCGGAGGGGGGGGGGGGGGGGGGGGGAATGTCACTCATGCCTGTCTTCAAAACTTGAGAGCCCTGCGTTAACATTACTGGTAAACTCATTCGTGGGTTAGCCCAGCGCTGCTTTTATCCGTGGTGAAAACAATCATGCTACTAATAACTTTATGAGCGTGTTGAACAATGTGGTGACCCTATAATGTTATCCACCAAGCATTAGCTAGCTAGCATTAAAGTTAGCTACTTGTCAACCAACACATTGTAGTAACGTTAAACTGGATCGATATTGATATGTATCAATAAATAAGATATCTGCTGTATTACTGTGTTGCAAAGTGGCATGTTATCAATCACAAAATGATGCTGTGTGGCAGAAAAAGCAGTATTATGGTTAAGAGTATTTTTTTCTGTGACATTGTATGATTTACAATTACGCTCAAACATATCATCTGGGAGCCGTGTTTTGAACATAGACAGTAAAAGAAAAATGGACCCAGCGACCCCGCTGTTTTTGACGGAGACAAGTGAAGCCTCTTACCAGCACTTTTCTGGTGATGGTTAAGTGTTACTGAGCATTACTGCGCAGCTGCAAACTTAGCTTCCCGCCGCCGATGTGACGTGAACAACGTCTCTGAACGTTGTAAGAGAAATCTCAATCATTCCCAATCTATCAGAGACGGAGAGCGTAGGTATATGTAAGGAGATAACATAGGCACAGGCTAATTATTGCTAACTAAAATGCTAGTTAACATTAGTAATTAAACTAAACAGCTAATGTACGTCGAAACTGCCTGCGAGCTTCTCCTGTACTATACGGTAATTCCTCTACAATGTGACAGTAAGTCGCGTGGTTATGACGCAATCGTTAGCCTATTTTTATAAAAATGTCGGCTACGGAGCCATAACGTGAGGTACAAGGTAATGTAGCCTTGTGTACATTGTCGTGTTTCTTAAGAAATAAACAACGGACAAATCAAGTCTTTAAACGCTTCAGATGTAAAGTGACGCCAAAATGAATTGCAGTCAATGGGATGCTAACGGGGGTGATGGGAACAGGGCTAGCAAAATGGCGCCATCGCGGCTTCGCTCTGAGGAGAGAAGCCTGCCCCCTTGGTTTTGAAGGAAGTTACGAGCAACTAGAGGGTGAAAGGTTATATGACGCCACTGACGGGCGACTAGGAAGGAAAGGAAACGTGCCCTGTCTGAAAAAAAACAACAGATTTCTCTGGGTTTGAAGTTTGGTGGAAACATTTGTGAGAGTGTAACTACACAACTCAAAAAAATATATAACATAGGTATGGTCGTTTTTAGACATTTTAATGCAGAAATGTTACATATTGCACCTTTAAGGGAGATGTTGAATGCAGGACTTGTAACTAACAAGTAATTTGTAACTCTACAACACAGTTTGTTTTCTACTTTTACTGCAATACATGATGTGAGTAAGTCTTCCACCTCTGTAAATCACCAACAACAGTCGTGCATGAAAACCTGCAGCAGTGTTTAACACTGAAAACACACAGCTCAGTTCAGCGTTTCCTTGCAGCTCTGCTACAGTAGCAGATAACCGTTAACATTACCTGCCGGTTACATCATCTAAACAGTCCGCTCACAGTGACGTCCTGCACGGATCAACAGATGTTAGAGTCTGGCGGCTGCTCGCTCTGTTTGTTATAAGACGCACACCAAGCAGATTAATGCGCTCACAGATCCAATCTTTGCAGATGTTACCGCTCTGTGTTTGGCTAGCCGTTAGCCTGTTAGCTTGAGCTTTGTCTGAAGGCGCCGAGCGGCCAGCCAGGCTCCGTCACACACCGAGACATTCCGCACATCCTCTGCTCAGTTTAACCGCTAACCCCCCCGGTACCGGTCAGAGAGGCGTGTTTACTTTGTGTCTCGGTCCTCCGGTGCGTCCAGCGACGGGCTCCGGTCAGTTTTTAATTAGCCTACATTAGTAACAGTTAATGTTGTTACGGTATGAACTTAATCCTAGGGAAGGGAAAAAAATTAATTTGAGATTATCAAAATTAAGACTTTTTCAATGCTTTTAAAACCCTGCGCGTACCCTGCTTCATAACGTTCCTATGGCAACAGGGGAAAATGGCTGCTCTCGTGTGAAGTAAACGCAACATTTTTCAACTTTCTGCTAAGATATGAGACTTTTTTGCAACAAAAATGCGGGGATTATGAAATCATGCAAGCCCCACATATTTTGCGCGGAAATCGGCAATTTATGCGGCGAAAGTACGGCGTATTTGAAAAAATGCGGCCCCCGCATAAATATGCGGACTTTGGCTGATTATGCATTGAATTCTGCGATCGCATAATCACGTTTTTCTGGAGGGACTGTACAATATACGGAGCTAACGTTCAGAGATGGGGACTCGAGTTTGAGACTCGGACTCAAGTGCGACTTAAGTTGCACACACAGTGACTTCAGACTCGACTTGAGACTCGTCCTCGAAAGATTTCAGACTCGGACTCGAGCTGCGGGACTCGTGAACAATGTTTATTTTTAGGAAACGTCTGATGAGCTCGCTGTTATTCCGCTCCCTCCGTTACCTGTAACCTGCCCACGACGTAACGTACTACGTATCTGCTGCGCGCGGCCACACGCGGGACAGCGAACAGCACGTCGACTGCACCGGCCGCTGCTGTGCCATTCATAAGCTTTGGGTTTAAAAACTTCCAAAACGACGGCCCAAACAAAAGAAGCGCTCAATGCAAAATATGCGGTCTCAAGAAAAAAGATTCTGGCTCAACCACATCTAATTTTATCAGGCATCTGAAAACGCATCCTGACAGGTCAGTAAACATGTTTAACGTTAGCTCAGCATTGACCATCTAATGTTACCGTTAGCTTACTTCTTGGTTTAGCTACGAGCTAACGTTACGGGAGGTTAACTCCGACTGTCTTCCTTATGAAATATAAATGAGCGTTTGTTTAACCCTTGTATGGTGTTTTCAAAAAGTGGGGAAAAAAAGTTTTTAAAAGTGTGGAAATTTTAGGTCCTGTGTACCTTTACTCTGTCCTCATCCTATCAGGGCCTGCTGTTATATTGTGTGTGTGTGTGTGTGTGTGTGTGTGTGTGTGTGTGTGTGTGTGTGTGTGTGTGTGTGTGTGTGTGCGCGCGCGCGTGCGTACATGATGCAACACTTTAATTTATGATACTTTATTTACTTATTACTTATTAAGAGACTTGAGACTTGACTTGGGCTCTAGCCCAGAGACTTGAGACTTGACTTGGACTCAAGCTCAAAGACTTGAGACTTGACTTGCACTCGAGCTCAAAGACTTGAGACTTGACTTAGACTCTAGCTCAGAGACTTGTGAGCATCTCTGCTAACGTTACGTACCGAGTAACATTAGTACAAGAGGAAGTGACAGGCTACCGGCTGGAAATCGTAAGTAGGACGGGAAATAGTTTTAACACAACTTTAAAATCGACTTCCACCGAGCCAAAGTGCTTATGTTAACATTAGTTAGCTTGTTCTTGTTTTCTAACTGCATCGCGAGGTATAGTAACGTTAGCTTAGCTGGGAGCTTCATGGAGAAAGCTAAAGATTATAAAGTTTATGTATGCCCTCACAGCTGTCAGTTAGCTTTTACTTTATATATTACCTTCTAGTAGCTGTATTCTCAGTAACATGACAATCTGCAAGAAACAGGTTGCTTATAAATCAGTAAAATAGTAGTGACAGCACCATTGGGCTTTGTTATCAATGCCGTTAGCATTGTTTGTTACTTACCTAGTTTATGACAAATGGTATCCGGCTGTGCTTTATAACATGATGTCATTGTGCTAACCGAGCTCTGTTAGCCTTTACAACAGAGCCGCTTCACTACACTTGTTAGATAATGTTTGATTCCAGAGTTCTCTGTTGATTTGTGTTTGTTGCTGTGTGCTCGTGGTGGAAAATGAATGTAAACAAAGTTGCATGCAGGTCCCCTCAAGGCCAGGCTGATGCTGGAAGTCCCTCTAGTGGACGGACCGTGTAACAACAACCACATGCTTATAGTGGCATTGACAATGCAAAAGTCTGAGTACTGTGGTACATATTATTTTATAAGGCTGCAATTGAGCATTACATTTTGGAATATTATTAGAATATTCGAAAAATATCAAATGAAATTCGAATAGTATTCTAGAGGAACATTGACAGCTGTAATATATACCAACTTAGCTATCCGAGCGCCCTCTTTCTCTTTTAATCTGTTATTGTTGTTGAAAACAAGTGAAGGAGCTTTCTCAGAGATTTTTTTAAAATATATCTTAGGCCATTTATTTCAGATAATTTTCATTTACATGTGTTGCAGCTGTATATTTTCAAACTGAGAAGTAAACACTGTATTTACATTTTATTTGAATCACAATCTGTTTTAATAAAAGAGTGAAAAGTGGCTTTGACTAAAACGGAACATTTAGCCCACTTTGTAAAAAATACAGAGATATGATTTTTAGTCCTGGACTAGTGGAATATCTGATAAGAATCAGTGTGTGGGGGCCAGTTTGGAGGATTTTGATGCTAGGGAGTGTGGCGAGGTGGTTTAGCCAAGGCCAAAGGGGAAGAAGGCCAAAATACAGGTGCTGGCCATCTGAGGGGCATGCAACAGCAAGGGGGGGCCCACTATAAGACTTTGAGCCATGAAATGTTGGGGTCTCAGTTCAGGGAAGCACTTTGAAACAGGAGCACTTTCTATTTTGAAATGTTTTTCTTAAAATGTTTTAGTTTGGCAGCTCAGTGAAGCACTTTAAATATACTTTTTATATTTTTATTTTTATATACAGTATAATATGCTTCAAATAAAACAAAGTATTTACCTACACCTTATTCTTGTTTAAAATCATTTACATAATATTAGGGCTGTCAAATGATTAAAATTTTTAATCAAATGAATCAGAATTTTCAGTGGATTAATCATGATTAATCACTATTTGCAATTACACCTGAATCCTAACCATTTTTTTTCTGAAATGCATACCAAAAGATACTAGTGCTGTCAAGCAATTAAAATATTTAATCGCATTAATGTCATAGTTAGCTCGCGATTAATCGCACATTTTAATTTTTATGTCCGTTGATTTCTTTTTGTCCAATTATATTTTCTCATTGTAATTCTCTTATCAGCATGGAAAAGTAGATTGGCTTGCTTTGTGACAATGTTTTTTTATTTAAAACAACATTGTCATATGTTCAATTTCACACTAACATTCACACTTGGAGATAATAATCTGTCACATAATGTAACGCTGTTACCTCGATTTTCCATTGCAGGTAGTACTGCAGGTAGTACTGCAGGTAGTACTTCCTCATGCCTGAGGCGAGCGTGGCTCGTCCTACTGTCTATGGGCTCATAGCGTCGTCAGCGGCATAACCGTCGTCATAGCAACTGGTTTCCCGTGACTCATTTCCTGGTTCTCGTTCTCGTTCATAACCAACGTAAAATCAAGGAGAGGGTTTTCCTGCTGCAGGTTTCCCACCGTGGTCAGAAAGAACAGAGGAGACACTTTGTTTCTCTCAGTGACTGTAGAGTTACTTCTCGCTCCGAAGCTAATCGCCGTGACGAGCCTACTAGCTACGCGGCTAGCAAGCTCAAACTAGGGATGCACCGATCCACATTTTTTCACTTCCGATCCGATCCCGATACCTGAATTTGGATATCGGCCGATACCGATACTATTCCGATACCAGAGCTGTGTTTGCTTTAATATTGTTATTATCATTATTGTTGATTTTATATGATGCTGAAATAAACTCCTCTCAACGGGCAAGTATGATATGGACGTACGTATGCATGTATGTCCCAAAAGGCAACTTGAGGTAAGTATAAGGTCAGAAAAGGAAGTCAGAAAAACAGGAAAAATCTCATTCTGAAAACAGATATCCAACTGTAAGGGTTTCAAATTAATTGTCATGTCAATATTTATTACATTCCCAAAATGTCAAATACTTGAGTCTTGAAATATAAGAAAAGTGCAAGTGTAAAAATCTCTCTCTCTCTCTCTCACACACACACACACACACACACACACACACACACACACACACACACACACACACTTTTAATAAAACAGTGTGTGAACAGCGCAAATCAAGCACACTGGCTCTTGTAGCATCAACAAATCAACGTTTTAAAATGTCAAATATCTGAAATATAAGAAGTGCAATAACTGTAAACATCTTACACACACACTTAGTTACACACACACACACACACACACACACACACACACACACACCTCCGTTTTCACGGCTGCGCAGCGGCTGCTCTGAAACACCGGCCGCCGGGAGACGATCCGGGGTCTCTGGGGGACGCAACAACGGGGAAATGAAACGCCACACGCCAGCGACAACGACCGGGACAGACGGTTGTGAAAGTCCTGTTTTGTTTTTGCATTTTGCTGTCTTGCTCTGCGGTGTTTCCACTGTGAAGTATTTCCAAACAGCGGACACACAGGATAGCATCGAGCTAGCCACAATGCTGCTCATGCTACTATCCTGCTAGCTGGCTGCAAACTGCGGAATGGACTTCCTGAGCGGGGACGTGTCTCATAACTCTGTGTCTCATTGAGCCGCGCCTCCGTTCAGGAAATGTACTCCACAGTTTGCAGCCAGCCAGCCAACCAGCAGACCAGCCAGCAGGAATCACTTTTGGAGCCATTTCAGCAGACAACGTTAAAGTGCAGACATGGCTCGTGGTATCGGAAATCTCCGCAGGTTGGATCGGGAAAATCCGATACCTGAATTTCGCTGGTATCGGTCCCGATACCGATACTGGATCGGATCGGCCCCATCCCTAGCTCAAACCATACTGTCTTTGGCTCAAACCAGCCGCGGCTTGTGTCTGTTTTGTTTCCGGTCTGCGAAATTACAAGACCCGCCCTTCAATCACTACTATTGGCCAGGCGTCCAAGGTAACGTAACTTCATTTGTTCAGGTCCTATCCCCTGACCAATCCACTATCCTAACTACTCGCGGTGAAATGCCTAAACCAAACCAATCAGCTGCTTTGTAGGGCGGGACATGGCGTGGCCATAGACAGTTAAAGAAATGGACTAACAGATCCCGTTGCTCTCTCTGCGTTAAATGTGCGTTAAAAAAATTATCGGCATTAAAATGGGTTTGCGTTAACGCCATTAATAACGCGTTAAACTGACTGGAAATTAATGTATATATAATATATATAATATAAGGATTTTGTAAAACATCAGAATGTCCTGAAACATTGTAGTTGACACTTTGAGAAGGTGCACTATCCATCTGAGGTAAAATTGGTCTGTGGAAGCTAGGACTTTTATTTTTATGACTTTCTGAATGTGTGGACAAAACAGCGTATATGTGAGTTTTGGGGGGCTCTTATTTTGTAAAACAACATCAGAATGTCCTGAAACATTGTAGTTGACACCTTGAGAAGGTGTCCTCTCCATGTAAGGTGAAATTGGTCTGTGGAAGCTAGGACTTTTATTTTTATGATTTTTTGAATGTGTAGACAAAACAGCTAATATATGAATTTGGGGGACTCTTATTTTGTAAAAACAACATCAGAATGTCCTGAAACATTGTAGTTGACACCTTGAGAAGGTGTACTATCCATCTGAGGTAAATTTAGTCTGTGGAAGCTGGGACTTTTATTTTTATGACTTTCTGAATGTGTAGACAAAACAGCGTTTCTGTGAGTTTTGGGGGGCTCTTATTTTGTAAAACAACATCAGAATGTTCTGAAACATTGTAGTTGACACCTTGAGAAGGTGTCCTCTCCATGTGAGGTGAAATTGGTCTGTGGAAGCTAGGACTTTTATTTTTTATGATTTTCTGAATATATGGACAAAACAGCTAATATATGAGTTTTGGGGGGGCTCTTATTTTGGAATTCAGCATATCATGCAGTGACAGGTTGTGAAGTGTGCTAAAATCTCTTTCTTTCTGACAGACAGTTCTGACGGTCTCACCGTAATAGCAAGTGTATACGCGAAATATAGGGGCGGCTAGTTTGACTGCTCATTTCGAAGTGGAGGCTGGCTTGACTGCAGTCAGGCCTGGTAGCTGGACAGTCCGGTACACTGCTGTTCAGCCATGTTTACACAAAGACAAAACACAGCAGTCTCTGGACTCGCGTTGGGACTTTCATTTAAGTTGGATGTAGCTAGTCCAATTTGTTGTCGGACACTTGGAAGCAGGATTGATGGGACAGGTGGCCAGCTAGCGTTAGCTTCAGCTAGCGTTAGCTTCAGCTAGCGTTAGCTTCCCCTAGCCGGCTAGCAGCGTCGAGCGACACCGCTGGTTGAGATTCTGGTCTCCGTGCAGGCGAAGCTCGCGTAGTGTGTCTAGTCCGTCTGTTATAATGTTCCCTGCATATTCTCCGATCTGTACCAATATATCTGTCAGTACCCGATCCGTGCTGAGAGTATCCAGGTGGTACACGTGCGGTATTTTGAACCATAGACAGTTTGACCTGACTGTAAACAGGAAGAGATAGTACGGGTAACTTGGGACACTGACACTAGCGGTTGGCTGACCAAATCGCTCTTCCTGCAAGAGCACAAACCCAGCCCCGTGTCTCTATTCACATGCCGGGATTCTTGCCTGCGCGCCACACACACACACAGCTGAGCTGAGATGTGTGTGTGCGTTAACGTTAACGCACACACACATCTAAAACACGCACAGCACCTGACTGGGAACGCTACAGAGGATTACCAACGGCCACTGGGGGAGCATATGAACTCACGCTAGTCTCGTTACTGTAAGTAGGCTACAATGAAACCTTCCTGAGTAAAAAGTCAATACTTATCAATGCACTCACCTGTATAGACCGGCGTAAACATGTAAAGCTATCTGATATTTTAAACTGCTCTGTCCACTCTCGTCCACCGCGCTGTTTTACCAAACACAGCTCTACTCTGCAAATAGCGAATTTTTACCAACAAGCTAAAACAAATAAAGCTGTTGGTTGTAGTTTTAGCTTAGCTTGGCGGGAATCTAGAAATTTGGACAAATTCTTATAAACGTAACTGCTGGCTGAGCGAACCGTCCTCTCTCCTGGAGCGGTAAAGCTATGGATGTATTATAAGACCAAAACAGATACATGTGGCTACTTAATATGCACATGAATGACGCGATCGTTACGTTTGCGTTCTTCATTCTTGATGATGCTAGTTGTATTATTTTGCAGCAGCATCATTTCATTGCAAATGAGGCATACAGTATGAATGCTAGCCTGCCTATCAGTCCATTCATCATTAAAGCGGCTTTCCCACGTCAATTTTCCCTTCAGCCTCTTTGACTGTGACATTTTTACCTGACAACAGACTTTCTTTCTGCAAGCATTTTCCTGCATACTACAACCATGTACTACAATCACAGACTTTAACAATAACTCAGCGAACTGCCTCCTAGTCTGAGAACATTTTTTAGTTAAAGAGCCAGTTATCATTATGGAGTTTCCATGTATTTTAGGAGTTTACTCACACTAATGTACTGTATGTAAAAAAATAGCATTAATTCAGTAAGAAAGTGAACATTTTGAACGAGAATAGGCATATTAGGTATACATTAATTGTATTTTCTTTATTTGAAAGTCCAGCCTTGGAGTGTCTGCTTGGGGGGTAACCCCCACAGCTAAAAAAAATCCTAGGGGAAACACTGAACTTATAATAAACAATAACTTATTTCACCAGTAAATTGCTGTTGAACGACAAAAACAACCACCAGATGGGGAAAGGGTATTTTACAGTAACTTTGAATGCACCGCGAGGCTGTAGGTTACCAGTTTCAGTGAACTGGTGTTCACAGTGAACTGTGTTTTTCCGACGTCGGCAGCTGCTGCGCTGCAAAGCATACTGTTGCGTCCCAGTGTTGAAATAAAGTCACACTTTACAGTGTTTAACGTTAGCTGTCAGCATTTTAACTGTGTTTAATCCAGCTGCTAGCCAAAGGTAGGCTAACGTTACCTGCTGTTGAGTGTAGTGTAAAGTCAGGCACCAAAATAAGGCACCGACATTTCCGTTATTATTCGGTCTCGTTACTACCGTTTACGTCGGAACAGGTGCCCAAACATTAACTTTAGCTTTCTCCATGAAGCTCACAGCTAAGCTAACTCTGACAGCTGTAGGGCAGCTAACATTAACTTTAGCTGTCTCCATGAAGCTCCCAGCTAAGCTAACTCTGACAGCTGTAGCGCAGGTAACATTAACTTTAGCTTTCTCCATGAAGCTCACAGCTAAGCTAGCTCTGACAGCTGTAGCGCAGCTAACATTAACTTTAGCTTTCTCCATGAAGCTCCCAGCTGCACTAACGTTGTGTTTCGAAAACAAGAACCAGCTAACTAATGTTAACATAAGCACTTTGGCTCGGTGGATGTCGATTTTAAAGTCATGTTAAACTATTTCCCATCCTTCTTCTGATTTCCAGCCACAGCCTGTTTACTCCCGTCTGTACTAACGTTAATCGGTACGTAATGTTAGCTCCGTAATGTTGTACTAACGTTACTCGGTATGTTAGCTCAAAATGCCTTGTGTTTCTCACTCACGTAACTTATTGTTCATCCGACGTGACATGAGAAGAGGCAGATTAGCTAACATTAGCCAACTTATTTATTAAAAATATCACATTTGAATAGTAATTTCAGCATTTGAATAGTATTGATTTTTTTACTATTCAAATTATATTTGACTTTTGGAATTCGTGGTGTTGCTAGGAGAATCATTAAACATCTCAGGCACCAAAATAACAGGCACCAAAATAACAGCCTTATTAAGGTCGGGAAGAAGATACCGGATACAACAAGCCAGCACTGAAGAGCTTTTACCCTTAGGCCACTAGAATCCTGATGAGGTCACTGAGCAGGCTACATTGAACGTGGAACATATGCAGACCGTTTGCATGTATGTGTCTGGCTACACTGGGCATGAGAGCAGAACATGAGTGGTGTGTTTGTGTCATGGAGATCCGCTCTACGAGCGTAACGTCTGGCTGGTCTTTTATTCACTGCCGGCCCTTTGACATGGCCCTTTTACACAGAAATGTTTGCTGCTATATTAATGTTAAGTGAGCTAAAATGTACTTCTACTCCAAATAGTGGTTCAGATTTAGTACATAGTACATGAACCATTCACACACATTGGTGGCCGAGGCTGCCATACAGGGGTGCCACCAGCTCATCACATTCATACACATTAACACACCAATGGTGCAGCATCGGAAGCAATTCGGGGTTCAGTGCCTTGCCCAAGGACACTTTGACATGGCACTACAGGGATTGAACCACTGACCTTCTGATTGGTAGGCAACCATGGGTTTCGTCACTTCAATAGTAGCCATTGCAACTTACAGTATTCACAAGTTTAAAAAATATGTTGGTGGTTCCGTAACTTCTGCACCGTAGTAAAGATGGTGACCGTTGAGTGCGAGTACTGTCCGCTTAACATTTTGACCGCTTTATGTGCAGCATCTGGGTACTCGTAGTGCCTTGCATTTGGCCATACTTCGTCAGTGTGAACACACTATGTACTCAAAATAGCAAGTGTAAGTACAGAAGTGTGCAATTTGAGACACAGCACTAGTGTTGTTATTGTTATTAGGGCCCGAGCGCCGACAGCGGCGAAGGCCCTATTGGAACTGAAGGAATTATTAGGGCCCGAGCGCCGACAGCGGCGAAGGCCCTATTGGAACTGAAGGAATTATTAGGGCCCGAGCGCCGACAGCGGCGAAGGCCCTATTGGAACTGAAGGAATTATTATTCTTCCGCGCAATGAATTGCTTTTTTGAGGGGCTTATCATAGTCAAAAACTCACCAAATTTGGCGGTCGCGTCAAGTCTGGTGAAAAATTACGTATTTTAAGGGTTTCGGGAATAGGCGCACAAAAAATTGAGCCCCTGCAGTACGTTTAACGTAGACTCACGAAACTTGGTACACCTATCTATCATGGCAAGACGTACAGAAAGCGTCATTAGAGCCATACGCTAAACCCAACAGGAAGTCCGCCATTTTGAATTGAATGTTCGAAATTAGTGCGATTTTGGCCATTTCCACATGTCATACTTTAACGAACTCCTCCTAGAGATTTCATCCGATCAACTTCAGATTTGGTCTGTGCCATCTTAAGACATTATAGATGAAAAGTTGTAAAAAGAAAAACTTTTGATCATAGGGCATGGTCGTGGCGGGGCAGCCATTTTGTGCGTTTCGCCATCGAAACAGGAAGTTGGTGTAACTCAAGTGTCCATTGTCCAATTGGCTCGAAACTTTTCAAGATTCATAATAGTCCAACCCTGAGGACATATACGGTCCGATATTTACTCAATGTCATAGCGCCCCCTAGTGGCAACAGGAAGTAGGCCTAAAAGTCAAGGTGCTATACTTTAACGAACTCCTCCTAGAGATTTCATCCGATGGACTTCAAAATTGGTCTGTACCATCACAACACCTTTCCGATGAAAAGTTGTTAAAAGAAAAACTTTTCGTCAGACGGCGTGGGCGTGACGTGGCGGCCATTTTCACCTTTTTTCAATGAACGAAGAAGTTGTTGTAACTTTAGTGTACGTTGTCATATCCGCCCGAAACTTGTCACGTTTGAGAAGGGTCCACACCGGAGGACCCCTACAGGCCAAAATTTACATTTGGTCACAGCGCCCCCCGCTGGCAACACGAAATCTGCCTTATATGACAAACATCATCCGATTTACATGAAACTTATAATGTGTGGTCTATATGTGATACTGAGCCGCCCCATATACTTTAACAACGCCCACTTTCTCAGGCCACGCCCCCTTTCGTAATATTTGAACTGTTTAAGGTACACCCTTGTGTGAGGTATCATTGAACTCAGCAGAGAGTTCCTTCTTCATAGGTGATGGTTTGGCCCGCCCCCTATGCTTAAGCCACGCCCCCTTTCATAACTGGTGACCCATTTAAGGTACACTATTGTGTAAGGTATCATTGAACTCAGCAGAGAGTTCCTTCTTCATTGGTGATGGTTTGACCTGGCCCCTATGCTTTGGCCACGCCCCCTTTCACAAATAATGAACTGTACGACATTGAGTCTTGTGTGAGGTATCGTTGAACTCGTCAGGGAGTTCCCTTTTCATTGGCGACAATTTTCAACGTCTGATTGCCGCACAGATGCACGGTCACAAGAAGCGGCGTTCACCGGTAACCCCGACGCGCGCACAGAAGCGAGGGCCCGTCCATCGCTGCTTGCAGCTTTAATTAGGGCCCGAGCGCCGACAGCGGCGAAGGCCCTATTGGAACTGAAGGAATTATTATTATTAGGGCCCGAGCGCCGACAGCGGCGAAGGCCCTATTGGAATTGAAGGAATTATTATTATTATTCTTCCGCGCAATGAATTGCCTTTTTGAGGGGCTTATCATATTCAAAAACTCACCAAATTTGGCGGTCGCGTCAAGTCTGGTGAAAAATTACGTATTTTATGGGTTTCGGGAATAGTCGCACAAAAGTGGCTCGCTAGCGCCCCCTACAAAGTTAAAAAAATTGAGCCCCTGCAGTACGTTTAACGTAGACTCACGAAACTTGGTATACCTATGTATCATGTCAAGACGTACAGAAAGCGTCATTAGAGCCATACCCTAAACCCAACAGGAAGTCCGCCATTTTGAATTGAAAGTTCGAAATTAGTGCGATTTTGGCCATTTCCACATGTCGTACTTTAACGAACTCCTCCTAGAGATTTCATCCGATCAACTTCAAATTTGGTCTGTGCCATCTTAAGACATGATAGATGAAAAGTTGTAAAAAGAAAAACTTTTGGTCATAGGGCATGGCCGTGGCGGGGCGGCCATTTTGTGCATTTCGCCATCGAAACAGGAAGTTGGTGTAACTCAAGTGTCCATTGTCCAATTGGCTCGAAACTTTTCACGATTCATAATAGTCCAACCCTGAGGACATATAAGGTCCGATATTTACTCAATGTCATAGCGCCCCCTAGTGGCAACAGGAAGTAGGCCTAAAAGTCAAGGTGCTATACTTTAACGAACTCCTCCTAGAGATTTCTTCCGATGGACTTCAAAATTGGTGTGTACCATCACAACACCTTTCCGATGAAAATTTGTTAAAAGAAAAACTTTTCGTCAGACGGCGTGGGCGTGACGTGGCGGCCATTTTCACCTTTTTTCGATGAACGAAGAAGTTGTTGTAACTTTACTGTACGTTGTCATATCTGCCCGAAACTTCTCACGTTTAACAAGGGTCCAGGCCTGAGGACAACTACAGGCCAAAATTGACATTTCGTCATAGCGCCCCCCGCTGGCAACACGAAATCTGCCTTATATGACAAACATCATCCGATTTACATGAAACTTATAATGTGTGGTCTATATGTGATACTGAACCGCCCCATATACTTTAACCACGCCCACGTACTCAGGCCACGCCCCCTTTCATACTATTTCAACTGTTTAAGGTACACCCTTATGTGAGGTATCATTGAACTCAGCAGAGAGTTTCTTCTTCATTGGTGATGGTTTGGCCCGCCCCCTATGCTTAAGCCACGCCCCTTTTTATAACTGGTGACCCATTTAAGGTACACTATTGTTTAAGGTAGGGATGCACCGATCCACATTTTTTCACTTCCGATCCGATCCCGATACCTGAATTTGGATATCGGCCGATACCGATACTATTCCGATACCAGAGCTGTGTTTGCTTTAATATTATTATTATCATTATTGTTGATTTTATATGATGCTGAAATAAACTCCTCTCAATGGGCAAGTATGATATGGACGTACGTATGCATGTATGTCCCAAAAGGCAACTTGAGGTAAGTATAAGGTCAGAAAAGGAAGTCAGAAAAACAGGAAAAATCGCATTCTGAAAACAGATATCCAACTGTAAGGGTTTCAAATTGATTGTCATGTCAATATTTATTACATTCCCAAAATGTCAAATACTTGAGTCTTGAAATATAAGAAAAGTGCAAGTGTAAAAATCTCTCTCTCTCACACACACACACACACACACACACACACACACACACACACACACACACACACACACACACTATCAATAAAACAGTGTGTGAACAGCGCAAATCAAGCACACTGGCTCTTGTAGCATCAACAAATCAACGTTTTAAAATGTCAAATATCTGAAATATAAGAAAAGTGCAATAACTGTAAACATCTTACACACACACTTAGTTACACACACACACACACACACACACACACACACACACCTCTGTTTTCACGGCTGCGCAGCGGCTGCTCTGAAACAGCGGCCGCCAGGACACGTACGATCCGGGGTCTCTGGTGGACGGGGAATTGAAACGCCAAAAGCCGGCGACAACACCGGCAGACAGACGGTTGTGAAAGTCCTGTTTTGGTTTTGCATTTTGCTGTCTTGCTCTGCGGTGTTTCCACTGTGAAGTATTTTCAAACAGCGGACACACAGGATAGCATCGAGCTAGCCACAATGCTGGTCATGCTACTATCCTGCTAGCTGGCTGCAAACTGCGGAATGGACTTCCTGAGCGGGGGCGTGTCTCATAACTCTGTCTCTCATTGAGCCGCGACTCCGTTCAGGAAGTCTATTCCACAGTTTGCAACACAGCCAACCAGCAGACCAGCCGTCAGGAATCACTTTTGGAGCCATTTCAGCAGACAACGTTAAAGTGCAGACATGGCTCTTGGTATCGGAAATCTCCGCAGGTTGGATCGGGAAAATCCGATACCTGAATTTCGCTGGTATCGGCCCCGATACCGATACTGGATCGGATCGGCCCCATCCCTAGTTTAAGGTATCATTGAACTCAGCAGAGAGTTCCTTCTTCATTGGTGATGGTTTGGCCTGCCCCCTATGCTTTGGCCACGCCCCCTTTCATAACTGGTGACCCATTTAAGGTACACTATTGTGTAAGGTATCATTGAACTCAGCAGAGAGTTCCTTCTTCGTTGGTGATGGTTTGACCCGCCCCCTAAGCTTTGGCCACGCCCCCTTTCACAAATAATGAACTGTACGACATTGAGTCTTGTGTGAGGTATCGTTGAACTCGTCAGGGAGTTCCCTTTTCATTGGCGACAATTTTCAACGTCTGATTGCCGCGCAGATGCACGGTCGCAAGGAGCGGCGTTCGCCGGTAACCCCGACGCGCGCAGAGAAGCAAGGGCCCGTCCATCGCTGCTTGCAGCTTTAATTAGGGCCCGAGCGCCGACAGCGGCGAAGGCCCTATTGGAATTGAAGGAATTATTATTATTAGGGCCCGAGCGCCGACAGCGGCGAAGGCCCTATTGGAATTGAAGGAATTATTATTATTATTCCTCTTCCGCGCAATGAATTGCCTTTTAGAGGGGCTTAACATATTCAAAAACTCACCAACTCCGACACGCGCAGAGGCGCGAGGGCCCGTCCATCGCTGCTTGCAGCTTTAATTATTGTCTTGAATTTGAATTTAGAGATTTTCTGTGCCTTACTCTTCTGGTGAAAATTAATAATACTGAATATTGGCACAAAATGTTGGCTATCAGCAGCTTCTGATATTGTTGATGTAGGCTTCAAGCGTTCCTCTTTCATGTGTAAGAAATATAGTTTCTCTCTCTTTCTCCCTCTCTTTTTTAGAGATTATTTGTGGTCTTTTCCACCTTTTATTTGATAGGACAGCTACGTGAGAAAGGGGAGAGAGAGGGGGAAGACATGCAGGAAATCATCACAGGTCGGATTCGAACCCTGGACCTCTGCGTCGAGGCATAAACCTCCAAGTATATGTGCCCCTCTCTTTTCCCAATCTCTTCATCAGTGAGTTAGCTGGAGTGAGACTTGTCACATCATCTCAGACTCCAGGCCTTGGCCCAGAGATAAGGCCGGTTCCCAGCTGTAATCTGCTAAGAAGGGCAAAGAGATGGCCACACACATACACAGACAGGCAGTACCACAGAAGGAGAAGAGACTTCAATTAAACACACAATTATCTGTGTATGTGCAAGACACACACACACACACACACACACACACACACACACACACACTCACTCACTCACTCACTCACTCACTCACTCACTCATACACATACATACATCTGGCTCCAGGGTCAGCAGCCAAGGAGGGGTGTTGAGGGCAGTTTATGTCTGACAGATTAGCCAGGGTCTATTTCCTTGCCACTGAGTTTCGATTTTTGACGGTACCGCCTGCCATCCCATAATGAAGTCTTTGAGCAGTGACTTAGCAGCAAGGACAGGTGGGGGAGCAGACATTGTCCATCACTCATACTAATAGTAGCTGGTCAAATATCAGAGACTGGACAGACTCAATGGGTTTATACTGCACATGCTGCTGTCTGAGAGCATCATGCCATTTTATTTCTACTGAAAAAACATTTTCACTATCGTATTTCCCTGCACCATGCACTGTAACGAACATCCTTTGAAAAACAAACGCCTGCAAGTCCTTGCATCTCTCCTGGAAATGACTTGCAAACAAATCCTTGGTAATGTTTGCTCCCTTAGCTCTTCTATTTATAAGACTAAAGGAACATGTTTCCCACTGTTAATGAATGTTGATTTCTTTTCACTTAGCTGATTGGAGTTTTGTTTGTTCACTACTAGAGCTCCTATGGCTGTGGAGTAGCTACTCAAACTTGAAAAAGTGATAAAAAACAAAGCAATAGAGTTGATTTTAAAACTTAATGCAAAAAAATAACAGTGATGATTTTACTGTGTGCAAGCTGAGCAGTAACACAACATATTGATGTACATATCTGGACTGGGAGAAAACGTTCACTGAAATACTAGAAACTAGGGCTGTCAATCGATTAAAAAATGTAATCAAATTAATTACAGACTCTGTGATTAATTAATCTAAATTAATCGCTTACATAATTTTTGCTGTGAAAGTATTTTAAATATTTCAATTCAAATGAATCAATGAATAATCAGCATTAGTGACATTAAAGTTAAAAAAAAACTGTTTTTATTATTTTCACTGTTCAAATATATATATATAAACAATTGTGGAAGTTGCGGCAGTAGCTAGACAGAGACAACTTCTCACGTTGAGCACCCGAATGAGTGTCTCGTTTATTCTTATAGGGAAAAACAATTCATTCACAAAAAGGTGCTGCCCATTAACCCAACCCCCGGGTCCCACGTCATCACACGTTTAAAGGGACCGCAATCCCTGAACCAATGTATTACATACATAACACATTACATTACACTATAAAGGTGAATTATGTCTGTCACATTCACTACACAATCAACAATATGACCTAATATGAAATAAATTCAAAAGGGTATTTTACAACTATGAATGCACCGCGAGGCTGTAGATTACCAGTTTCATTGAACGCACCGTCTCTCGTCTGTCTTCCGACAACAGCAAGGGGGCAGGCTTCTCTCCTCAGAGCGAAGCCGCGATGGCGCCATTTTGCTTGCCCTGTTCCCATCACCCCCGTTAGCATCCCATTGACTGCAATTCATTTTGGCGTCACTTTGACAGCCAATAACTTTACATCTGAAGCGTTTAAAGACTTGATTTGTCCGTTGTTTATTTCTTAAGAAACACGACAATGTACACAAGGCTACATTATCTTGTACCTCACGTTATGGCTCCGTAGCAGACGTTTTTATAAAAATAGGCTAACGATTGCGTCATAACCATGCGACTTACTGTCGCATTGTAGAGGAATTACCGTATAGTACAGGAGAAGCTCGCAGGCAGTTTCGACGTACATTAGCTGTTTAGTTTAATTACTAATGTTAACTATCATTTAAGTTAGCAATAATTAGCCTGTGCCTGTTATCTCCTTACATATACCTACGCTCTCCGTCTCTGATAGATTGGGAACGATTGAGATTTCTCTTGGCACAGCTACCAGAAGACTTACAACGTTCAGAGACGTTGTTCACGTCACATCGGCGGCGGGAAGCTAAATTTGCAGCTGCGCAGTAACGCTCAGCAACACTTAACCATCACCGGAAAAGTGCTGGTAAGAGGCTTCACTTGTCTCCGTCAAAAACAGCGGGGTCGCTGGGTCCATTTTTCTTTTACTGTCTATGGACAACAGCAGAAAGTCAAACTTTAGCGTTAGCTGTCAGCTTTTTAACCGTGTTTAATCCAGCTACTAGCTAGCAGAAGGCTAACGTTACCTGCTGTTGAGTTGTTAAGCTGTTAACTAGCCAGCAATGTTTCTGTTCTGCGCATTCTGTTCTCTTAATAGGCTTACTTTGGCTCTCAACGAAGGCGGTCACATTTTCTCTCCCTCTCCACTCCCACACCTCCCCTGCTTTGCTCCTCTTGTCTCGTCTAGTGTTTGTCTAACTCTTTGAGAGACTCTCTCAGCACTGCTCTCCAAACTCAAAAATCATGGATTTGATCAACGCAATTGACACCATCTTCTCGACGAGAAGCTTGGGTTCGGGGGAACCTGCTTGTCCTGCCGGAACGTTTGCTGCTGGCTACACGATGGACGCGTGGGAGAAGTGGCAGGTCGTGTGTTTGGCGGCTCTTTCCGTGGAGGACGTTGAGGATATCTACCTATTCGGAACCATGATAACAGGCCTTTTGCTGACCGGATTAGGCATTAGCCACCAGTGTGGAAGTTGCGGCAGTAACTAGACAGAGACAACTTCTCACGTTGAGCACCCGAATGAGTGTCTCGTTTATTCTTATAGGGAAAAACAATTCATTCACAAAAAGGTGCTGCCCATTAACCCAACCCCCGGGTCCCACGTCATCACACGCTTAAAGGGACCGCAATTCCTGAACCAATGTATTACATGCATAACATATTACATTACACTATAAAGGTGAATTATGTCTGTCACATTCACTACACAATCAACAATATGACCTAATATGAAATAAATTCAAAAGGGTATTTTACAACAACTACGAATGCACCGCGAGGCTGTAGATTACCAGCTTCATTGAACGCACCGTCTCTCGTCTGTCTTCCGACAACAGCAGAAATAGTCAAACTTTAGTGTTAGCTGTCAGCTTTTTAACCGTGTTTAATCCAGCTACTAGCTAGCAGAAGGCTAACGTTACCTGCTGTTGAGTTAAGTTGTTAAGCTGTTAACCAGCGCCATTTGTCGGCTGCAGGACCGTATGGCTGCTTGACTGTGCTGGGTTACCTCCACCCCCCATTCCCCTCCCCTGTTGCAAGTCATGTTGTCGAGTCGTGTTGTGATTATGTGCTTATTGCTGAGGTGTTTTTTTTCCTGTTCCCACACTGTACTCTTCACAGGAGCATAGTCTGGAAATTGCTTTTTTTTCTCCTCCCCTTTCCTCATGTTATGCTGTATCTTTCTCACTTTTAACAATGAATTGCCCCTCGGGGATAATAAAGACTTCTTGAACTTGAACATCCATGCTCTCCCTCCATTTTACAGTCGAAAGGTGGTTAGAACGGCTCCGGGTGAAAGGTCAATGTGGAATGGATTAATTTTTTTAACACACTAATTTTTCTCTGATTAATTAATCGAAATGAATGCGTTATTTTGACAGCCCTACTAGAAACACATTTTCTCACTAACCACTTGTGTTATATACGTAGATCAGATTGTTTTGGTGTCATGTCAGGCATGGCGCCAGGATTCAAATTTCAGATAAACATCTGATTGATTATACCACACTATACAACCTTTTTCTAAAACATTTTCAATGCTGAAATAAAACAGTATCTTATCTATCATGTTGATGATCTAACATATATGTTTATGTATTGCAGGAAGAGAGAGAGGGATTGACTGCAGGGTGAACTAGATTAACTTAAACTAAGATAGCGGCGCAATGCACTGTCAATTCATAAGGTTGTCTTAACAGAATCAGTCTATGATTTTTTTTTTTTTTAAATTAAAAGACAATCAAGTCAGGCAGGAATTTTCAGCTCTATCTCCCGTGTTGCTTACCTTGTTTTCTATGTTGTTCTAGTCTTTATAGCAAATGCATTTGCAGCTAGGAAATTAGACAGTGACTGCATCTGCATTCTAAAATAGATATGCATTCTACACAGCTGGAAACTGACACGTTACTATAGCCAACATAGAGCACTGGGTGAAAACCTGAATACATATTTTTAATATAGGCCTATATATTTATATACATATTTTCATCTTTGACTTTTAGTATTCTTCATAAGTTTGACCACGTAAATGTGAGTGAAGGCGATCTTGAGCACAGTTTATTTCTGTGAGAGGTTAGATAAAGATGATCTGTGTGTTGGAGCTTTCAATGACTGCATCATATTTTTTTATTTATTTATTTATTCGGGACAGTGCACATTAATGAACAGTCTAACATTTCTGTACAGACTGTAAATGAGCCAGGTTATAGCATAAATGCTAATTTTCACCTGTAGTCCCGAGGCAGGAAAACAACATACAAGATAATACAACACAAAAGAATATAACAATATACAATATCAAACAAGAAACACATTAGCACACATTCAGGCATGTTACATTACATCAATAAAATTTGTCAAAATGATGATATAAGGAACATTATAACCAGAATTTCAAAGGAAGCCAGCTGTTAAGTGGAAAAATAAATGGATGATGACTTGCGAGACTTGAGTCTTCGAAAAACAGGTGATTTGGGATTTAAATGAGGTTAACCAGTCCTGCCCGTGATCCAACTTGAATGCTTTTTCTGTATTACTCAAAACATAAAGCAAAGACTAGGATACCAGTCCTAGGGCTTTGTGTTGTAATTGCTGAGAAGTTAGGGAAAACACATTAAATATAGAGCAGAAAATAGTATGTAATAGTATCTTATTATTCATAATTGTACTGTATGAACACATTTTCAGAACACTTTCATTATACCATCTGATGATAACATATGATCATTGAGAACAGGCCTGGATTGGCTAATCGGGAGCACCAGGAGAAAGCAGGAGAAGCTATGAAATGAATAGAAAGCGCAATGGCGATGCTAAAAAGGCAAGAAAAAAATTTAATAAAATGGACAGCTCTAGAAAGTGATGCGGCCAGATGTGCTAAACTGAGCAACTTTTTCATTAAAACAAGCGTGAGTGAAACGCCAAATGAAGACAATGACACAGGTAAGCTAGTTAGGAGCAATGCAGGATGCTAGCGGAAGTGCAAAACATAATACAACGTTGTCTGCAAACCAGCGTTCATATTGTAATGTGTGTGCAGGTTCTTTAAAGATGAAATGCCCAAAACCGTTTTAACAGCAGGCAAGAGTTTTATTCAATTCACAACTTTAGCTTTGAATGGCGATACAGGTTAATGTTAACTACCTCAAAACAGTGGCATAGGTCTCAACACTCTGCTCCCGCTCCCCCTTAATACAACAACACAATAACACATTTAAGAATACAACCAATACCATGAAACAAACAATATACACCCATAACCCTCATAAACAAAGAAGCGTACCGGTCTAGAATCATTTACTACAAGAGAAAGTCAGACGAACCTCACCACGTCCGCACACCTTCACACTATAAATACAGTACAAACAAACGTTTACACACTTCATACTCAAACCATGTTCACAGTTCACATAACACATATAAATAACATTATGCACATAAACAGGATTCACAAATACCATTAATGAAGCCTAAGCGCCCAAGAGAAAGCAACTGCCTCACGCTGCCAGGTAATCAGTGTCCAGCAAACATTACCCTCGAGCTGAGCTTGACGCTTCCTTATGCCATCATCAGCAGCATGCCCGGCTACCGTGCGCACAACCACACCTGTAGCGGCAGCACCTTACAATATTTATGAAACGTTTTCTTGTAGCTCCTCAGCAGCAGCCACTAGTCCAGTTTGCTGCTTACAGGGATAATGAAGAGACAGTACCAATCACCAGCCATGAGCTCATAACTGCAGAGTGGCCAGGCAGAATTGCTCATTGAGTGAGTGAATATTAATAAAGAGTATAGTGTACACCTGCTCTGTATTAAGAAAGGCCCTGAGATATTTAATGATGCCAGATGATTCTGCACTACATGAGTGAAACGGACTTGACTTTGTAAACGTGCTGGGAATTATGATAATTTTTTTAATTTGATTTAGTGTCAGAAACGGAGCCAGTAGTGTGCAAAGGATAGCTACTGTCAGTGTGGAATTAGAAAGTGCAATGCATTTTATTTTATTCTATGTCTTTTTATTTTATATTTTTATTCATGCTTTTATTTCATTTCAAGGTTTGGATATCTGTGAACACGTATTTGCATAGAAAATAGATTATCATATTGTTGAACAGCATTGTGTTGTTGTAAAGATGGTAACTGTTCTAATAAATCTACATTGTAAAGCAATATTTGCTGTCAATTGGAAAGGCTGTAGAGAACAGTGTGCTATTGTTTTAATGACATTATTTTAATATAGTATGCAATATAGTCGTGAAGTAAAGTAGGCCAGTCTAAGGCATGAAACTCCCAGCCCTGATTGAGATGCTTTTTTGAACTTTGTGCCCCTTAAATTTCAACATTTTGGGAAATTTTGGATATTAATTTAAATTTGTACAGGTTATTTTGCCAGGGGCGTAAAGTAAAGCTCAAAATTCAAATCCGCTTCTGTCGTAGTAGGTATTTTCAGGACCACATGATGACACACACTCACAGACTTACAAGGTGAAAACAATACCAGCATTGTAGTCACTGCTGGTAAAAATGCTATTGCTAGCTGACAATACAGAAAAACAGCAAACATACAGTTGGAACATTTGTTGTTTAGAGCAAATAAACACATGGTCCAGTGATTTGGCCTTGTCAATATGGGTATAGGCGTCATGCAGCAGCACCCCTGTACTGTTTGTATGCAAACTGAAAAGGGTCAGCATGCATACTTTGCATACTTTCATGACCAGAGATGTTAGTGCCACAGGCCAGTAATCATTGTCACAGGTGCAATGCTTTCTTGGGCTACAGGACAGATGGTTGAAGATTTCCAGAGTGATTGGATTGAATTGGATTAGCATGTTGACTTTTATTTATTTCTTCACATTACTTACATTTCTTCCTCGAGGAAAAACAGCCACACACATCGTCGAAGAGCAGTATCTGCCCTTTTGGTTCCACTTTTAGTATATGTGCAAGCAACTAACACATGATCAGATAGATCGCTTCAACACAGCCAGCAGATGGCAGTGGACACTAATGGGCCATACATCATTCCCTCAGATTCAGAGGAGTCCATTGGCTGTCCAATTCTATAGGCCCTTGCCATTTCCTTTAATATGAGCATGGAGCTCTTTGTTCATATATGCACATTGATCACTATTCATTTTTAACTACTATTTCAATGTTTTTAGAAGCTTTGTTATCTGTGACATTGCTTTAGAAAAAATGAATAGTATTTTTAAGTAAAACTCCCAGTGAACAGTCAACATGTAAACAGAAAACCTGGCCAAATCATGGAGACCACCATGGAGAGTATATCTTTATAAATTGTATCATAGATGTTTTATTGTAGTTGTAGTTTTTTATTTATGTTTCAACCGTCAACAATCGTCATGAACTTTGGGTAGTAAAAAAACAAGCGTCCGAAATGTTGTCGTTAATTTAAATTTGACATTGGTAATTATGTTATTGGAATACAGCTGTTTTGCATCTTTTGTGTGTGTTTGCAGTGTGTTTGGCCACATCAGCTACAGGTCAGACTGGGAGTTAGTCAAAGTGGACTTCAGGCAGTCTTTCCCCGGTCAGTGTGCTGAGTCGGACTACGTGTCCTGGCAGCTCACAGACCTGCAGGTAATGCACACACACACACAAATACGGTACAGACACACATAATTAAAGTACATTTTTTACTTTTAAAACTGAATTGTCATTTCTATATGGTCACCTTCAGGGAGAGAAGTGCATTATGGGCCAGGAAAGGAGTTTCCGGAAAAGGAAGGACACAGCGTTCTGTATCAAAGGAAAAAGCTACACATCAGCTCTCACCACCAAACCCTGCCAATGCACTGAGCAAGACTTCAACTGGTGAGCACTCCACAGATGCAGAAATTGCTAAAGAGACGATGAATTTAATTATTGGATTATTGTATCTGAAAACTTCTATATAAGATATATATATCAGGGCTCATCGCAAACTTTTTAAAGGCATCAGCTTTTGGTTTTGCACTGTTTTGAGTCACGGATCAGATACATTTTTGGATCAGCACAAAATAAGGGGTAATTTAAAATATATATCTATATATATAGATATATATATCTATATATCTATATATATCTATATATCTATATATATATATATTAGGGCTGTCAATCGATTAAAAAATGTAATCAAATTAATTACAGACTCTGTGATTAATTAATCTAAATTAATCGCATACATAATTTTTCCTGGAAAGTATTTTAAATATTTCAATTCAAATGAATGATCATCATTAGTGACATTAAAGTTAAAAAAACTATTTTATTATTATTTTCACTGTTCAAATATATATATAAAACAATCAACAATATGACCTAATATGCTGAGGAAATAAATTCAAAAGGGTATTTTACAACAACTACGAATGCACCGCGAGGCTGTAGATTACCAGCTTCATTGAACACACCGTCTCTCGTCTGTCTTCTGACAACAGCAGAAAGTCAAACTTTAGCGTTAGCTGTTAGCTTTTTAACCGTGTTTAATCCAGCTACTAGCTAGCAGAAGGCTAACGTTACCTGCTGTTGAGTTGTTAAGCTGTTAACTAGCCAGCAATGTTTCTGTTCTGCGCACTCTGTTCTCTTAATAGGCTACATCCATGGTCTCAGACCGGCTCCGGGTGAAAGGTCAATATGGAATGGATTAATTGCGATTCATTTTTTTCACGCACAATTTTTCTCAGATTAATTAATCCAAATTAATGCGTTATTTCGACAGCCCTAATATATATATTAGGGGTGGAACGGTACACAAAAGTCACGGTTCGGTTCATACCTCGGTTCAGACATCACGGTTCGGTACAATGGAGGGAAAAGCTAAACAAAAATGCAGAAGGCAATTTTTTTTATTGTGCATGTCTCAGGCTGTACCACCTAGTGTCATCCAGTCTCTCCCCTGAGCTAGTAGTCTCAGGCTGGACCACCTAGTGTCATCCAGTCTCTCCCCTCAGCTAGCTGCAACAGCCTGAAGTGTGTAAAGTAAGATGTAAACAGTAAATAAGAATCAGCTATAAAACTGAAAATACAGCATCTCTTTTTTTATGAAAGTGCAAATTACGTGGAATAATAACAAAACAACAAATTCTACTTAGGCGAGACCTTCCCCCACACAAGTATTCTTGTTTTTAAGTGCGACAGGCATACCTTTGCCAACTGGCCACGACCTCCTGTAGCTTCTCAGCTAGGTGAGTGCTTGTGTGCTGCTCATACAGGGGCCGCGTCTGTACAACTGACGCTTTCATTTCCCACTCAGTCAATAAAATGAGCAGTCACCGTGAGATAGCTTTCCGTGGCACGAGAAGGGAGAAGTTGGACAGTTTTATTTTAGTCTCGTTCCAGTGATTGGCTCGTCTGGGTGATGCTGTCGGATATGCGTTAGCATGTTAGCTGTATTTCCACTCACATGCCCGACAACGGCTGAACAGCTGACACAGTCCTCGTCTTATCCACCACTCTCTCGCCTGTACTACTGGAACTGACTGGGAAACCCAAGTTTTCCCAAACTTGCGATTAGGCCGGTGTTATGTGCCTTCTGGTTTTTTCCACCTACTGGTTTCCGAGACTGTCCAGATGCCGTGTAAACCTATCAGACTACCCACGTCGACAGATTCGCTACATATTCATAAACATTTTACTGGCCTTTGCATGTCGCACCTCAATATAAACTGAACTGAACTGAGTATCTGAACACTACATGACTACAACATTCTACAGCGGGGAAAATGTGTTTTAAAAGTAAAAAATAATTAGGATGACCCGTGTGGCGCTGGATTCGAACCTCCCTCAGCAAAAATAACAACACACAAGCCCGCTTCGCTCTCCACTACACTATCAGTAATCACATTACTTCTCTGGAGAATGACATGACTTTGTTTCATCTTAGTAGGCCATGAATCACCGTTTACCTGAGTATTACGAAACAACAGGTTACCTTGATTTAGGCTTAAAAACGTAACTATATCGTGCGCTCTAACCTTCTGCTACACGTCTGCACTATCCGTGTACAAGGATTTGTTATAAATTATACGAGGCAGCACACGGATTCTGAAACAAGAGGTCTAAAACAACTGGTTACCCTGGCCGCCGAATCGTTATCTCCAGGCTCTCAAACAGCTACAACAACAAGTTCCTTGGTTTTATGAAAAGAAGCAATATTTCTATTGACATGGCTCAAATGCCTACATCTAGTTTCCAGTAGCCTACAACGTTATGTATATGACGGAAGATAAGTATTTGAAACCTCTACAATACAAAGTTCTGTTTTGAAATTTGAAAATAGTTTGAAATTGGTGTACGATAAAAGGTGAACGTTGTTTTCAACACTCGTCTAAAGAGTGCACCGTTGCTAGACAAGTTGTTTCAGATGATCATCTCCGTGTGCTTACGTGATTGCTAGATAAATGAGGCTGGAAGACAGTGTGTGGGAATATTGGCGAACATGGTAAGGCTCAATGTTATCAAATGAAAAGCAGCTGGGTTTCAAATCCTTTATTGATTACCGTGAGCAAATATTTTTCTCCACTTGTCTTCTGTCATAAACATGGCGTTGTATAACATTGGAAACTAGATGTAGGCATTTGAGCCATGTCAATAGAAATATTGCTTCTTTTCATAAAACCAAGGAACTTGTTGTTGTAGCTGTTTGAGAGCCTGGAGATAACGCGATTCGGCGGCCAGGGTAATATTTCTATTGACATGGCTCAAATGCCTACATCTAGTTTCCAATGTTATACAACGCCATGTTTATGACAGAAGACAAGTGGAGAAAAATATTTGCTCACGGTAATCAATAAAGGATTTGAAACCCAGCTGCTTTTCATTTGATAACATTGAGCCTTACCATGTTCGCCAATATTCCCACACACTGTCTTCCAGCCTCATTTATCTAGCAATCACGTAAGCACACGGAGATGATCATCTGAAACAACTTGTCTAGCAACGGTGCACTCTTTAGACGAGTGTTGAAAACAACGTTCACCTTTTATCGTACACCAATTTCAAACTATTTTCAAATTTCAAAACAGAACTTTGTATTGTAGAGGTTTCAAATACTTATCTTCTGTCATATACATAACGTTGTAGGCTACTGGAAACTAGATGTAGGCATTTGAGCCATGTCAATAGAAATATTGCTTCTTTTCATAAAACCAAGGAACTTGTTGTTGTAGCTGTTTGAGAGCCTGGAGATAACGATTCGGCGGCCAGGGTAACCAGTTGTTTTAGACCTCTTGTTTCAGAATCCGTGTGCTGCCTCGTATAATTTATAACAAATCCTTGTACACGGATAGTGCAGACGTGTAGCAGAAGGTTAGAGTGCACGATATAGTTACGTTTTTAAGCCTAAATCAAGGTCACCTGTTGTTTCGTAATACTCAGGTAAACGGTGATTCATGGCCTACTAAGATGAAACAAAGTCATGTCATTCTCCAGAGAAGTAATGTGATTATTGATAGTGTAGTGGAGAGCGAAGCGGGCTTGTGTGTTGTTATTTTTGCTGAGGGAGGTTCGAATCCAGCACCACACGGATCATCCTAATTATTTTTACTTTTAAAACACATTTTCCCCGCTGTAGAATGTTGTAGTCATGTACTGTTCAGATACTCAGTTCAGTTCAGTACAGTTTATATTGAGGTGCGACATGCAAAGGCCAGTAAAATGTTTATGAATATGTAGCGAATCTGTCGACGTGGGTAGTCTGATAGGTTTACACGGCATCTGGACAGTCTCGGAAACCAGTAGGTGGAAAAACCAGAAGGCACATAACACCGGCGGGTCCTTATTGCTGCTAGCTCTGACTCACTCACTGGACCGTCAACATGTAGGCGGAGCTCGGGAGCTTCAGAGCAGTGGGGCTACAGATTAGGTGTCTCTAAGAAACGCGTATCTAACAGTAGTTCCGCATTACATTAATTCATTTCTATGCAAGTTTTATGTATTTTTATACCTTGTATTCTCCGTGTAAATTCATGTACCGAACCGAGATGTTTCGGTTCAATATGAATACATATACCGTTCCACCCCTAATAAATATATATATATATATATATATATATATATATATATATATATATATATATATATATATACAGCCATTTATACCATCACCAATCTATCTGTCTATTGTCTACAACCCCAAATCAGAAAAAGTTGGGACAGTATGGAAAACAAAAATTAAAAAAGAAAGTAGTGATTTCTAAATGTACTTTGACTTGTATTTCATTGCAGACAATGTGAACACAAAATATTTCATGTTTTTCCGGTCAACTTAATTTCATTTGTAAATATACATCCTTTCCTGTCATTCAGACCTGCAACACATTCCAAAAAAGGTTGGGACAGGAGAAATTTAGGGCTAGTAATCTGAGGTCCGTTTCAGGTAGGAGGATTAGTGGAAACTCTGAGTTTGTTAAGAGAGATGAGGGAAACTCTGGGTTTTCTGTTTCAGAAAGAGAGGTAACTTAACCTCAGAGTCAGTTACTATGGTAACCGAGCCTATGAACCTAACCTGGTCGGGAGCAGGTTTTCTTCAAGAAACCTTGAGTTTCTCTCAGACTCCTTCCCATGGATGTATGAAGAGAATTAACGCTCCTCCCTCTGACACAGCGCTCTTCATTTCCTCATTCATTCATTCAGTCTGGATCATTTCAGCGCAGTTTGTTATATTGGCGTGAATAAAAAAAAACATTGTTGGTTTATTAACTGTTAGGCAGACTTTAAAACATTTTTTTTTTCTGAAAACATGGCATTTCCTTTTATCGACGATCCCGTTGATGAAGACGCTGTATGGCAGGGAGTTAAACACACGTCGGAAGATGATATTGACGCATTTTAATTTCCAGATAACTTTCTATTTGAGCGCTATGGTTTTTCTTCCCAGTCTATCAGTTTTGTAAGCTACATAACCTTATCCATCCTCATATCACTAATGTCACCCATCGTGGACATGCTCTACATCGTGGCACATTATTTGTGTTGCATTACAGTTTTCTCTACAACCTTGGTGATGCATTTTAATAAAGCGCCATCAGAAGAGATCGCTCTGAAACGTTGTATAACTGCTATACATCATCTTATGCTTTGTGTTTGGGCTTAATTAAATCCTGACAGTCTAAGCTTTCAACCGATGTGCTGCATGACCATATATTTTGAAGATTTAATGCGTCAAATTTATAACAAAGTTTAAGCAGCGTCCACTTTGAGCGTGAGTGTCCCGTATACGGGTCAGTGAAAGTAAAGAGTTTAAACATGTTTAGTGTTCCCTGGACACAGACCAGTCAGAGCCATTAAAAAGGAGTTCCACAGTATTGCAGGTGAATGATGTAAACCCTTTGAAATAAGATTATGAACTATAATTCTGTTAATGATGGTGCTGCAGCCTCAGAATGAGATTAGTAGGCCTAGGACTTTTTCGCCCGCAGTATTGCAACTAAATGAAATAGATTTTCAGTAATATTAGCTATACTTATGATTAAATATGATATAGCCTACATAATATTGGAATATACGCATTTAGCCTACTGTAGCAGCAATTTTCTCTAACGCAAATTCTCTCTCTTTTGCAGCAGTCGCTGTGTTGCTTTTTTGATGAAATACATGTTCAAACTCGCATATGTGTGCATGAGTATTTCCGTCGAGCCGTTTGTTTGTGGTTGGTGCCATGGTGAATCGTAGTATCATGGCTCCATTCATGCTGTCTTTGGTGCACGCGCGTAACCCTGAGTCAACCTACTCCGAGTTGATTGAACTAACTCGAATCAGCTGTTGTGAAACTGAAAACTCAGAGTTTACCATCTCAGGGTAAATCAACTCAGAGGTCAGGGTTAGACTCAGAGTTTGTTGAACCTCCTACCTGAAACGGACCCCTGGTAAATTGGTTAAATAATGATGTGATTTGAAACAGGTGATGACAACAGGTGATTATAATTATGATTTGGTACAAAAGCAGCATCCAAGAAAGGCCTAGTCCTTTAGGAGCAAAGATGGGCTGAGGATCGCCAGTTTGCCAACAAATACGTGAGAAAATTATTGAAATGTTTATAAACAATGTTCCTCAAAGAAAGATAGGAAGACATTTGCTTATTTCATGTCCAACAGTGCATAACATAATTAAAAGATTCAAGGAATGTGGAGGAATTTCAGTGCGTGAAGGACAAGGGCGCAGCCTAAGCTGAACAACGGTGATCTCCGATCCCTCAGGCGGCACTGCATCAAGAATTGTCATTCATCTATAAGCGATATCACCACATGGGCTGAGGACTACTTTGGCAAACCTTTGTCAAGTACCACAATACATAGTTACATCCAAAAATGCCAGTTAAAACTGTACTGTGCCAAAAGGAAGCCCTATGTTAACAGTGTCCAGAAGCGCCGTCGACTTCTCTGGGCTCAGAGGCATCTGGGATGGACCATCACACAGTGGAAACGTGTACTGTGGTCAGATGAATCAGTATTTCAGGTATTTTTTGGGAGAAATGGACGCCGTGTGCTCTGGACCAAAGAAGAAAAGGATCATCCAGACTGTTACCAGCAACAAGTCCAAAAGCCTGGGTCTGTCATGGTATGGGGTTGTGTCAGTGCCCTTGGCAAAGGTAACTTGCACTTCTGTGATGGCACCATTAATGCTGAAAAGTACGTAGAGATTTTGGAGCACAATATGCTGCCTACAAGAAGACATATTTTCCAAGGACGTCCATGCATATTTCAACAAGATAATGCAAAACCACATTCTGCACACATTACAAAGTCCTGGCTGCGGAGGAAGAGGATACGGGTACTTGACTGGCCTGCCTGCAGTCCCGACCTGTCTCCAATAGAGAATGTGTGGCGCATTTTGAAGCACAAAATGCGACAACGAAGACCCCGTACTGTTGCCCACCTTAAGACTTGTTTGCAGCAAGAATGGGACAAAATTACACCTGAAAAACTTCATCACTTGGTGTCTTCAGTCCCTAAACGTCTTTTAAGTGTTGTGAAAAGGAATGGCAACATTACAAAGTGGTAAATGCTTTACTGTCACAACTTTTTTTGAAATGTGTTGCAAGAACCAAAATAGGAATTTTGTTTTTTTGAAAAGAAAACAATAAAAATCATGAGGAACACATTCAATTATGTGCTGTTGTATTGTCTGCAATGAAATACAAGTCAAAGTACATTTAGAAGTCACTACTTTCTTTTTTTATTTGTGTTTTCCATACTGTCCCAACTTTTTCTGATTTGGGGTTGTGTTAAAATCATATAATGCTCTAAATTAGTATTAAACTGGACGTGACCATACTAAACCTATGTAATCTCTGTTTCCTCAGGTGCATCCAACCATTGTTTTCTTAGACCAGCACATTTTGTTGTGTATGATGAAAAAATAATAATCTAATTGTATTAATTCAATTAAATATGATATCTGTGTTCCTGTGGTTTGTGTAGTGACTATGGTTTTGAACGTTCTCACACGGATGGCAATCACTGCTTTGCTGACTTCTGGC
Organism: Gymnocephalus cernua; assembly: GCA_023631565.1. NCBI lineage: Eukaryota > Metazoa > Chordata > Actinopteri > Perciformes > Percidae > Gymnocephalus > Gymnocephalus cernua. The sequence continues at coordinate 31,786,178 of CM042445.1, forward strand.
ACGATCTAGATTCACCACCCGAAGACTGCCATCTAGGAAAAACCTTCGAGTCCAGCACTGGGTCTGTGCATGTGCGCACACACACACATACAGTACGGGATGTGCTTAGCCTAGCTTAGCAAAGACTGGAAGCAGGGGGAAACGGCTAGCCTTTTGCTGTCCAAAAAGCGTGTGTGCAATTACATGCGGTCGCCAGCTAACGTCAATGTCGTTAAAGAAACAACACCCACAGGCAGTGTTTCGAAGTGCTGGGATGAAGTGCTCCCCAGCCCACTGCCACTGCTTTTCTGCTAGAGAAAACGCCATATGGATATACTGTAGTCCCTTATAGCCTTTAAGGTCTTCTTTTTTTGTGCGATTAGTTCGCACGTCAGTATATTTTTTTTAAACTATTGTTTTTATCCCGTCTACTGTCACACAGAACGTTTCGAAACAACGTCCATTTTTCTGAGCTTTCGCGACGTGAATAAAGACAACCAATCACTTTGTGTTGTTTACTTATTCATGCAAGGTCTTTCTCTCTTGTGGCCGCCAAAATGGTCACCTCTCTCTTCTGTTCTGTCACCTCATGTGCAGCAGCACTGCGCAGGCAGGTAGAAGGGGTGACAGGTTGCGGTTGCGGGGGCTGGGCCTGCGGCCTGCCTGCCTGCGTCGGAAACGAGAGACAGCGGGACGGGAGAAAGACGCCGCTGAGCTGGCCTGGTCCTGGGCAAGCCAGCCTTCTTTGAGAATTCTTTATCGATCTTTCTCCCTTTACTTCAAATATAGGCTACCTAAGTAATAATTATAATTGTGTGAATGCTGATTCAGCAGCATTCACAGTATTGTTATTCAATTCTTTATTTTTATTATTCCATACGTTTTTTGGTCGTCTCTTACTTCTGCATACGTTCAGCTACAAAACACATTAAAATAATAAAATGTTCATCTATTTAAGCACATGATGGGACTTCTTCAACATTTGTTCTGCTATTTATACTTTTTTAAATATTAAGCTTCAGGACAAATTCAGCTATTCAGGGTCTATTAAGCGTTTTGATATCTATTTGATATGTATCTATCATTCAGACACGGTACACCTTCAGTTTTTAAGAGCTGCAGCATTTATTTGTGCTCAAACTGCAGACTCTAGCTACTGTACAATTCACTTGATATCTTCACCGCTAAACTTCAACTCTCCGCAGCCCAGATCGCGCTCTCTTGTCCACTCACACTGCATCTTCTGTCACTTTCTCTCTTTCTTCAGCAGCTGTTCGACCAACATGGTAGATGAGCTGGCACGAATATCCGAAACCTTTATTGAAAACTGTCTGTATGAATAGTTTGATTATCGTCATTATTGTCTTGCTTATAACACAGATTGTCTTTGTTATTGTCAAATTGTCATAACAGACATCTCAAACAATGCTAACTTAGCATTGAAAGTGTCATAATTTAAGATATAACAAGGTCTTTATTATGACAACATAAACATAACATAAATAGGTCATGGCCGGCCTAATTATCAAACTTTAAGAAACTATTTAGCTTTATGTGTTAACAATGTATTAAACTCATTTAGTGGTTGGTTTTTATATTGGCTGTCATGAGACCATTATAAATGTCAATAAAAGTGGAACCATTTGGACCTGTCATTAAGATGTCAAAAGTTATAAGACCAGTTTGACGACAGTGAATGCAGTACCAATGTCATTTAATTTATTAATTTTATAGGCTAACATTACTTGTTGCTAAAGAAACCGATAACTGTAGTTAGCTGCCATTAGCTAGTTAGCTTGGTTAGCTGTACAGTTGTCCAATTAGCCGACTCCTCCCAGGGGTGCCAAGAGTGTATCAATCTTGGTAGTGTATCCACTGTCGTAAACATGGCCTATTCCGTAAGTCTTGGAGGCTGTTTTTGGTCCGATCCGGCGACTCAGAGTTAGCTAAAACGCTAGGTAGTGTATTTCCTGTCATAAAGCTGGCTTTCTCCGTATAGGCGTAAGGCTGTGTTTGGTCCCATGGTGTTCACTAACCCAGGATTTCCACAGGCTGCGTAACTGTTGCGGAACGTCTCCGCTGCGGAACGTCTCCGTGGTCCGCGCCGTCCGTCAATACCAACCGGATCCGGAGTTGTTGCGGAACGGCTGCGGCCAGGACTGACAGCTGTAGTCACGAGGACCCACTAGATCTCGCGAATTCACGCAGAATAGAACCACAAAACCACCAACAGTTTGTTTCTATTCCGAGGAGTAGAGAGGAAACAACTCCGTGCCGTGTTTTCAAGGTGTAGTGAAGAGAAATATGATCCTTCGTGAGCACGGTGTATTTTATTTTGAAAGTTAACCGGATGTTTTATTTTGTTTCTGTGCTCGACTTCCTGTCCCGCACTATCTGCCGTGTGCTGAATTACTGCGGAGCTCTCCGGCGTCCGGCAAAAATAGAAGCTCTGCGTATCTGATCCGCAGGGCTGCGACCGCCGGAGCAGACGTTATGCAGCTGGTGGAAATACACACGTTGACTTTAATGGAAACCCATTGACTCCGCCGACGTTCCGGAGCCGTTCCGCAGTAGTTACGCAGCCTGTGGAAATCCTGGGTCAGAGTTCTGTTAACGGTTAATGGTGAGCGAATTTGTCTTTCCTAAGAATGGCGAAGACATGTCCCACCCTGCTCTGCCTCTGATTGGCTTACCCTGGTATTCTTACTCTAACCAATGCTAGCACTTTAACTGACTTTGAGTTGCTGGACCCGGGCCAAAAACAGCCTCCGAGACTCACGGAAAAGTCCAGTTTTCTTTCTGGGTTTGGCTCTTTGCACCCCGGGGCTGAGTCAGCTAATTGACAGCTGTACAACTAATCTGAGCTAACGGCAGCTAACTACAGTTAGCGGTTACTTTAGCGCCAAGTAAAGTCAGCTTAGGCTGTCCAAAACTCATTAAATCGTAAGTCGTCAAACTGATATTAAAACTTTTATAACATCTTGATTACAGGTCAGAATGGTTCCACTTAACTTGACGTCAAGGGAATTATTCCCCAGTAAGCACATATACGTCGCGGCGACGTATTGGCGATCTAATCAAAATACATCGGGGATACGTAGTATTTTGGTCGTTTGCTCACTGGCACGACGTCCCCGCGACGTCGCTGCGCTACGTCTCAACGACATATAGCCGCTCTCTCCGCGACGTATACATATATACATTGTTCTAACGTATGCCATACGTCGTAGAGATGCAGGTAATATACATCGTTCTAACGTATGCCATACGTCGTAGAGATGCAGGCAATATACATCGTTCTAACGTATGCCATACGTCGTGGAGATGTAGGCTTATATACATCGTTCTAACGTATGCCATACGTCGTAGAGATGCAGGCTTATATACATTGTTCTAACGTATGCCATACGTCGTGGAGATGTAGGCTTATATACATCGTTCTAACGTATGCCATACGTCGTAGAGATGCAGGTAATATACATCGTTCTAACGTATGCCATACGTCGTAGAGATGCAGGTAATATACATCGTTCTAACGTATGCCATACGTCGTAGAGATGCAGGCAATATACATCGTTTCAACGTATTTCTTCTGTCTCAGGCGCATCTTGACGATGTGCCTGAGACCGCATCAATTGATCCTACATTAATCCATTTAACAAAACTGGTCAGTATAGGTCACACGAATTACTTGAAATAGTATTACTAAATTACATGAATTGCTAAAAGATAGATAAATCATACACAATTACTTATAATACATTTTATTGATAAAGCGCGTTTCAGTGTACTCAAAGACAATTTACACAAGTTGACATTATTATAGAAAATAGCACACTAACACATTCAAAGTTATTCTGAAAATTAAAAAAAAAAAACTTTTGATCATGTAGCTAGATTTTGAGATAATGATCATACTGTGGTCTATACTAATGGCTAATGTACAAAAACACTATTAAAAGCTTAAACCAGTGTTTTTATTTTCCCCCTCAGGCAAAGAGCTGGGGCACGTTCAATATCAAAACGCCACGTTTCCTGGGAACGGTGTGCAACGGCTTGCGTTATGTTTTCATGTTTTCTCTGGTTTGGTGGGTGTGTCTCTCAATTATTGGCTGTGTTCCAGGTGATACTCAATCAGTAGAGAGTGTCTGTAGACCCGTGGTAATTAAAAGGCACTTGCACACACACAACAGGATGTCCAACTCACCGTTTCAGTTTAAAAAAACATCCCTTTGTTAGCCTTTCTCAATTTTTGGATGCCTATGGGATCATGATAATGTTATTTGAACCCAAAGACACGGAACAATTGAGCCAAGAATAACATTTATTTATTAAGAAAATTCATTATTTTTCTTAATCTGTAGGAGTCGCTGAAATATACAGTATTTCACCTTTTTTGACTACACACTCGTGAGCTGTGTATTACTGCTTCACAACAGCAGTGTGTACATGTTGGAGAACAAAAACTTATTGTCACACTAATGCTACTGAACAAATTCAAGTACTGCTCATCATATTGTCCACTGTCTATCATAATGTCAATTATTTCAGTAACCAAAAAAAAGGCCGTCTTTGCTACAGCCTCCACTCCAGTCCGTTGCCAGTCGGGGATCCTCGATGGCCCTCGGCTTCAGACTCAGGAAAGTAGGATTCCTCGGTGCTGCTGCTGTGGCAAGAACAAAAGATTTGGGTTATTATTCGAAGAAGTAACTTTTAATTCATGGAAGTTTATTTTTTATTTTTTGTTTCTTCTCCCTTTGTTTTTAAGAAGTGGTTGAATAATAATTGTAACGTCAGTCTTTTTTTTGCAGATGTGAATAGAAGACCAGTTTCATTAAGTAGAATATGGCAAGCCAAATGTTAACATTGTTAAATTCGCTGCTAAATTTTCCTCAGAGGCTCCAACAATAAGGCCATTTGGTCAGTAGGTGTATTTTGAATACAAAATGGAACCTAAGTACAACTGCCAAAGGGTTAGACTATTTACTGTTGATAGATGGATATAATTTAATAATAGTTTATTACCTACCCATTTTGAAGTCTGTGTAGGTCTCCTTCTTTGGCTTTCTCTTTTCTGGAATCATCACCGCCTCTTCCTCTGAGCAGGGCAATTCAGCAGTGTTCGTCTGCGCCAGTTTTCAAACTCTTTCCTGTTATCTGAAAGAGATTAATATACAGCGGTAATTAATAATTCAAGTAAAATGTAATAGATAGTCTAGTTAGAGATAGAGAAAGTCTAAGAACCCTTGAACACACAGGGGGTTGAAAAATAGAGATACAAATAAGAATCATGAGTGGAACGGCACCTGCCCTAAATACTAGATAGATTTGCATTACAGGTGTGTAATTGAATCATGCAAAAAAAAAAAAAAAAATATGACAATAACATACCTGACCTCACTTGCTGATCAGGCTTATACACACACGTATTCTTGTGGTATGATGTCTTTCATCTCTGCATTGCCTTCTCTCACAACTCCTGCCCACGTTTTCTGATCTGCCACTATACATCACACCAACATAAAAAACAGACACACAATATACACACAAGTACTTTTAGTATTGCAAACTACTGTTTTGCAATGAACACGGTGTATTCCGGACATTTTGTAGAAGATGGTGATATTCTTAGCAAAGGCCACTTTTTAATGAGGGATAACTAGTGAAACAAACACGCAAGTAAACAAAAAACAACTAACAGTTTACCAAAGTCCTTGCTATAAACATGAAACGGATAGATACCAATAAAATTACTTGTGATATTGATAATTGTATTGATCTCAAAGTCAAATGTGATTCAATATGTCCATCGAACGTGTTTAGTCCCTGTTAAAGCCGATAATAAACCGCTAATGTCAGCTTTATGTAGGCCTAACGTTAGTTAGGCTTATGGTCAATTTAGCTTCAACAAAAAGTAAAACAAAGTTAAGTGACTGGACAGTAACTACATTAAGCTAACGCTAGCTTTCCAGGTACATTGTTTTTATTGAGAAGCCCCTCACTGCAGAGCCGCAGACCTCAATGTGGGCGGAGTTAAACGTTGAACCCCGCCGTCACCGTGTCACCGTCATGGATGTATTAAGAGAAGTGGATACAGTGTTCGGCGGGAAGCCCCGTACGTTCCAATGAGAGTGCTCAAAAGCGCATTATGACAACATGGAGCTCGATGGACACGCGCACTAGCAACTATTTGTTTGCGTTGTCTTAGCAACCGGTAACAACATGCTCGTTCATGAGCGTGTCTCTTACAAGTGGCGAACTCACAAACTCGCCGTTTTTATTGTCTAAAACATTCACTGACGTTAAACATTGTGTTTTCGTTCATCCACGTTACAAGCTTTACAGCATACAGCCCTCGGGTGTATCATAAGAGAGAACCAAGGCAATGTAATCACTATGTCTGTAGTAACGTTGTGTAGGCATATAGCTAGCTACCCCTGATGTTAGCAACTAGCTAGCTAGCCGATAGCCCCACAAGTTTGGGAAACGCTAATGACGTTACATGCATGTAACAGGCTTTACAGCACACACACATCCCTCGGATGCATCATAACTTAATAAGATAATACCATGGACGTATTCATATAACCATAACACATGGTAAATTACAACCATCAGCTAGCGCTATTTCGCCACATTCATTAAGGTTTCTTGTCTATTAGCAGGGCTCGACATAAGCCATGGCCCGATGGCCCGGGGCCAGTAAAAGAGTATGTCGGGCTAGTTGATTGGCCAGTTACTGGCCCGCACGGGCCAGTGACAGTGTCTCCGTCTGCTTCAGCAAACGTCATACTGAGTGGCGCGAAGCTTGTGAATGTTAACTAACATTTCACATTTTCACCTCACGTAATTTATAACGTTAGTTAAAATGTCAAAGAACTATGAAGCTAATGTGAGAAAGAGGGCATTCTTAGTGGAAAACACAGCAGCTACACCTGGGTGGAGAAAGGCGATCACGGCATGTAGGCCGACGGTTTCGTTTGCCGGCAATTTCCAACAAAAGCTGACCAGCCAAACCAGCAAAATGCCATGCAGCTTCAAACACAATTCATTTGATACAAGCGTTGCATTTTAGAAGATAGACGGATTGTGAACAGCGATGTCCGCGCTGCGCACGCACACACTCTCTCACACACACACACACACACACACACACACACACACACTCACACACGGCAGAGCCGAGGTGTGCGCGTTACTTCACGCAGCACATAACTGACTGGAAACGATACAGAGGATTATTTAGCCTACTGCCACTGGCGCAGATGAACTAACGCAGTCGTTACTGTAAGTAGCCTACAATAAAACCTCCATGATTAAAAAGTCAATACTTATCAATACCCACCTACCTGTTCTACAGGTATCAACATGTTTCAGTCTGCTCTGTCTGCGCTGTCCACTCACTGTGCAAACACAGCTCTACTCTGCTATTAGCGACTTTTTACAAACAAGCTAAAATGAAAAATGTCGGTTTGTAGTCTTACTGTTTATCTTGAACTTTGGACAAACTCTTGTAAACTTAGCTGCTGTCTTAACGAACCGTCCTCTCCGCTGGAGCAGTAACCTGTGGATGTATTATAAGACCAAAACATATACATGTGGCTACTTAATATGCACGTGAATTACGTGATCGTTACGTCCGCGTTCTTCATTCTTGATGATGTTGCCGGTTGTATTCTTTTGCAACAGCATTGTCTTATTTCAAATAAGGCATACATGATGAATGCTAGCCTGCTTATCAGTCCATTCATCATTAAAGCTGCTGTTTTCACTTCAGGCTCTCTGACTGTGACATGTTTACCTGACAACAGCCTTTCTTTCTGCAAACATTTTCCACCAATCAGGACACTGTATACTACAACAACGTTTCAGTAATCAAAGACTTTAATCATCACTCAGTGAACTGCCCTCTAATCCGGGAACTTTTTCTAGTTAAGTAGCCTATCTAGTTATCGTTATGGATTTTCCATGTTTTTTTAGGAGTCTTCTTACACTAATACATGTAAAAAAATATAGCATTAATTTAGTAAGAAAGTGAAATATCAAACAAGAATATGCTTATTAGGTATAAATACATTTTATTTTCTTTATTTGAAAGTCCGGCCAGAGTGTCAACTTAAAAAAATTCTGGCCCTTGGAAAAATGTAGTTGATGACCCCTGGTCTAGCTTTACTGCTAATGGCACAACATACAGTGACAGTATGTTGTGCCATACTGTCACTGTATAACCATTTTCTGAAGCTTCATGGTAGGTGCGGCGTATATTTTCCTGCTTTTTTGTCCTTTGCCAATCACACCTACGATATTTCTTTCAGGGCCAGTAAAAATTTAGAAGGGGCCAGCAAAACTCTGATCTACTGGCCCCGGGGGCCAGTGGGGATTTTTTTTTATGTTGAGCCCTGCTATTAGTGATGTACGGATCAATACTAAAGTATCGATATTAACAATCCCAACGTCTCCTGCTCTAGTATTGATTCTCATATAAAAAGATCGATATTTAAACTCAGTAATTAGGAGTGAGTGTTTATGTTACACGGCGGACGTGACGGCGGGGTTCAACGTTTAACTCCGCCCACATTGAGGTCTGCGGCTCTGCAGTGAGGGCTACATGTTTTTATTTAGCTAAGTAATCAACGTTAGTGATATATCAGTAAGAAAATGACGGTAACAGGTGACGATGCTCTTCGGGGTGTTTTGAAGGCTAACGTTAGCCAACGAAAACGGCACCATCTAATAACTGATGTTTTATGACCGTTGACACTCCGAATCCCGTTTTCAAAATCAATTGTTAACCACATTTAATACCGAGTGTACAGAAACGAACCACAGTCTTACTGTCCTAAACTTATTTTACATAGTGTCATTTTGGTACTAAGCAGGGTAAAAATAAAACCTTATAATCACAATGTAATAAGTACGAACGTTAGCCTGCCATTAGACGGCCCCTGAACCTCTTCACCTTTTTTAAATATGCTTTAACTTAGTTGGTAGATTAGCTAGGTACATGCCGAATTTACCTTTACATTTTGATTCGATAACAAATCTTCAGCTTTATGTTCCCAGTTGAGGTTTCAGTTCCATTTAAGCCAAACAATAAAACTAACTGATATGAGCAAAGTATGACGAGATGCGGCACTCATTAGCCGTTTCTCAATGTCAGTTAGTTACTGTTAGCTAGCTAACGTTAAGGAATATCGAGTAACGTTAACCTAACGTTACTGGCCTGTGTAACGTTAACGTTATGGTTAGCCAAATTACGGTAACATTAAATTATGGAACAACAGACAGTAAATTAACTTAGCTACCGCAACTGACACGGCTAGCTAACGTTATTCAGATTCAGTCAGATTAGTACATGTAGCTAGCTAGCTAGAGCACGGATATTTTAATTGTAAATTAATGTGAAAAAGGGCGGCTAGTGCGATGTTAGCCTGATCTAACGGCTCTAACGTTACTTTAAACCATGACATGGCATACTTTACTAACTAATATTGTTATTTGTCAGATGAACACCAACTTCCACATGCGAAAACATCGACATATTTGTATTAACGTTACGTTAAGATGAAATAGTGCTTACCGTGAGGTTTTGACAGCAGCACCAAAGCAGTCTCCATCCTATTGATTCCTACCCGTCGGAGACTGCCAATTTTTCCCTTCCTGTGGCGCGAATATGTTGCTGGGCAGAATTCAGATTCACTGTCCATCACATCAACAGTGTGTGTAGTAAAGACATCCAGACGCTCATTTAACGATGCTTCCAAATGACCCGCGAACAACTGAGAAACTTTTAATACATCGTTCCGACATAGTTAATATGTCGCTGCGATGTATATATTTCCATCATAATAAGACGTCCAGACGCTCAATAAACGATGCTTCCAAATGACCCGCGAACAACTGAGGAACTGTTAATACATCGTTCCGACATAGTTAATACGTCGCTGCGATGTATATATTTTCATCATAATACGATGTCCAGACGCTCAATAAACGATGCTTCCAAATGACCCGCGAACAACTGAGAAACTGTTAATACATCGTTCCGACCATGGGCGTCAGTTTGGTTTGAAATGTGGGGGGGACAGATATGCAATCGGAAGTGTATTTCCAGAAGTGGTGGGTACAATGACGCATTCATATTTTTTTCTCTTTCGCGCAGGTCATGTTTTGAAAGACGTTGTCCAGAGGCCTGTAGCTACTACTAATCAAGTTTAACATGCCCTGGATTCCTTTCAGTTCCCCAGCTACACTAACCCTAACAACCACGGTTAAACTGTGTCACAACGTTTATCAACTAGTTGAATCAACCCAGGGTTTCCCAATCTAGAGACACGCACGTTCACATAAAAGAGGCGGTGTTTGCAATCAATCTACCAGAGCCACATATTTTACATAAGAGCAATTCTACATAAATATGAAGAACACAGACACGGTTTACAAGCAAAAGGCAATCCAGTCGCTGCTTCCTAAAACAGGAAGAAAAGCTGGCAAAAAAAGCCGACGCTGTAAATGTGTAAGTCACAACGCTTATCAGTCCCTCCAGAAAAATGCAGTTTTGTGATTGTTACCGCGTAGCCTATTTGAAAAAATGCAGCCCCCACATAAATATGCGGACTTTGGCTGATTATGCACTGAATTCTGCAATCGCATAATCACGTTTTTCTGGAGGGACTGGCTTATCAATCAGTCAGGCACAAGATGTGACCATAATTACACTTGTTCTTTCCATAAACTGTCGTTGCTTTAGTCTATTATTTCAGTTGCAACCCTGGCAGTGGGAAGCGATCGTGGGAGCAAATAAAAAATGTAAAAACATAATTCAAACCGATGCGCGCATTGGCAACACACGCCTCAAGTAGTTTACAAAGATAGGCCTACGTTATTCCCTCCACTGAAAATCTATAGGCCCTACCTTTCATACACATAGGTTGTCAGTCTCTAAATGTTTTAACTTGTAAGAGCGCACCTCTCTCTCTGTCTCTCTCTCTCTTTCTCTCTCTCTCTCTCCCTCTCTCTCTCTCTCTCTCTCTACACGCACCAAGCTTTTTCTTTTTCTTCTTCTTTTTACTCACTGAACTCCACCCATTCAGTCAATGGATCTTCTAAGAATGGTGATGCCGTTATCAATGGATTGGTCAGTAGGCGGTGCTTTTACACCGGTTGATCTCTGATCTCCAACATAACCTGCTCCTGACCAGGTTAGGCGTTCAGCATAATTACCACGGCGATTGACGGCGACCGGTAACAACTAATCCACCGTTGTGGTACATAAAACCCTGGGTTCAGTACAGGCCCCTGTAGCTTACTAATGTAAATAAATAAAAATGTATTCAAAAATGTGATGATGTCCGACTCGTTTTATGAAGAAGAAAGCCTTAAGTTTTCAAAAAGCATTAGATATGACCCGCTATGTTCTGCTTCATGTAGCCTACCATGTTGACAATATGACATGACGTGGTTTAATGTACCTAAACAATAATCATTTCTCTCTCATATTGCTCCTTATAACCACCGAAAACTCTGAAAAAATCGAACCAAAAGTCCAATTATTATGGACGTTATCTGACATTATAAGCGTTGTTTCTGCTTCACATCTTCAGCAGCAGTGGCTGTGGGTTGACTCCCCACGGTTCTCATGGGCTTAATATAATGTGAAAAAGCTTAACGTGGTTTAATTTACCTAAACAGAGATCAATGATCACATTTCTCTCTCATATTGCTGCTCATGTACAGTAAGTGCCGTTATCTGTGTTATGAACTTTATTTTTTAACTAAATTGAGCTCGAGGTTTAAAAAAAAAAGTGGTGGGTAAAAAATGACTCATGACAAAATCTGGTGGGGACACGTCCCCACCGTCCC